>CAUYRH010069868.1:0-118417 GCA_963574655.1 Perodicticus potto | reverse complement strand
TTACTAAATGTAGAATACAAATGTCTTAACACAATAACTAAGAAAATGCCATGAAGGCTATGTTAACCTGTTTGATGAAATTTCAAATTGTATATAAAACCAGCACATTGTACCTCACGATTGCATTAATGTACACAGCGCTGATTTAACAACAAAAAAAATAAAAATAGAAAAACTGAGGCAAGAGGATCACTTGACCCCAAGAGTTGGAGGTTGCTGTGAGCTATGATACCATGGTACTCTTTCCAGGGCAAAAGCTTGAGATGCTGTCTCAAAAAAAAAAAGAAAGAAAGAAAGAAAGATGCCTACTTTCCACCCCACCTCCTGTCCACCCTGATGTGAAGAGTTCCAAAGCTCATGGTTTTGTCTGACCTTCATTTTCTCCAATGTGCAAAAGCTGTTGTTATTGTAATAGCCTCCACTTGCTTGCCCGTGAGCTTCACGAATTTGCTGAGTAAAAATGGTGCTCACTCCTCTATGATACTGGTACTCATTCCCTACTAGAAAGGAGTTTCTAGTTTCTAGATAGTTCTGTCTCAACAGAAACTATCCTATGTACTATGCACACAGGTTGCATTTTCCTTAAGGAACAGCATCCTTGTGGATAAGAAAGGATGGGACTGCTGTCACCTGACTGTTTAGGCACATTGAACGCCCAGTGTCTGAGACAGAACAACTCTCTACAGTTGCTTTTGGCAGAGAGTTTGTTAGCTCAAGATTGCTGTCTCTACAGAGAAGCATGACCAGCTACTAATTAACTTGATATTCTAAAGATGACTTGACATCTGAAAAGATAGGAGACTAGTTAAAAGGCACTGATCTGAACAGGAAACTTGGATGGGTTGTTTAATGTGTCCCACGTGCTTCCAAACAACTCTCTTCACAGGGACAGCCACCCTCGCCATCACCACCGTGAGCTCCAACTTAGTGCTTGATGTACATTGTCACGTTTAAATCTCACAGCAGTACTGAGGAGGTTTTACTGGAGATAAATATTATGATCTCCTTCTTAAAAGATGAGAAAAAAGAAATTCAGAGATGTGCAAAATCGACCAAGGACACACATTTGGTAAGTAGCAAACTTAGGATTCAGTCCAAAGCCCAACAAAGTGAGATGCTGGACAGCAGCAACCAGAACAGGAATGTCATGAAACTCTGAGGTGGAGTGAAGAGCTTTATGTACCATCCCAGCAACTATCACACTAAGAAACCAGTCTCTAATTAAACACAGAATAACCTTCCATCGGTAGATAGTGGGTAGATCCCACTATCCCATAACCAAGCATCTACCCAAAAGAAAAAAAAATCATTTTGCCATAAGGATAGTTGCATGATAATGTTTATAGCAGCTCAATTCACAATCACCAAGATGTGGAATCAACCCAAGTGCCTGTCAACCCAGGAATGGATTAATAAACTGTGGTGTATGTCTACCATGGAGTACTATTCCGCCATCAAAATGATGGAGACTTTACATCTTTTATATTAACCTGGATGGAGTTGAAACACATTCTTCTTAGTAAAGTATCACAAGAATGGAAATGCAGGTATCCAATATACTCAATACTAGAATGGAAACAGTAGATGAACAACTACATGCCCACATGAGAGAAAAATACAATTAAGTTCAAATGGGGGAGAGGGGAGGAGGGAGGGAGATTGATAATCTCTCACCTAACAGGCACGATGTGAGGGTAGATTGCACACCTCCTGGGTGAAGGGCTTGACTACAACTTGGACTTTACCTAGCAAACACAAACAGTGTAACCTAATTTAAAAACACACAGAGAGAATAGTATGGAAAATACAAGGTTAGGAATCCTAAGATCTGGACCTCAGTCCGTCCTTGACTACTTTCTATCTGAATGATCATGGACAACTGATGTAGCATCACTGAGAATCAGTTTTCTCATCCAAAATGGATATTATAGGCTTGTTGTGAGTAATTCTATTTTAAGAGCTGTTCTCTAAAAAAAATATAGTCCAACCATAGGCATTTCCCAGGAGTCACATCACCAAATCATGCGAAAAACCTGGCTTCTCCACTCAAACCAAGTTGGACAGCCATTGCAGAGGCCATCTCAAGGCGATGTGCTTTTTCCCATAACATCAGCGATGACAGGGGGAGAGTGAGCATGTCAGGCCAGGGGGGCTGCGTCTCTAAGAGGCTGTCCACGTTTGGAACACAAACTGGGCCTCTTCTGAGTAACCACAAGCAGAGGACAAACAGACACAAGGGCATGCCTCCAAGTGGCTGGCCAGCACACAGCGGCCGTGGAACACTGTGGTTAGCCTCAGACTCCGGCAGGAGGGAAAAGTCTCAGCTTCCAAGTTAGCTGCTTCCACAAAAGTAAACCAAAATGAGTCACATAAGGATGGAGAAACCCCAGGAGACCATTTTCCATGTAAGGATCACAATAAAGAATAAGAGCAGGAGATGGGAGAACTCTAAGAACGGGTTGGCTAATGTTTCCATTTTATTGAGTCATGATGTGAGACGTGTGGCCAGACACCAGCATGGGTGTGTGCACGTTCAAGCTCCTGTTCCATGGAGGAAACCTTTGTGTATTCTTCTGCCTCCTCTTTGGTTGATTTGCCAGCATTACACGCTCCTCGACATCATCCAAATGGCTTGGAAACTTATACAACATTATTATTAGAGGGTGACCCTGATTCTTTTTGGTATTCTAAAACTGCCCTTTAAAAAGTTTGGACCAATTCCATTTTTCAGTCTTGCAAACAGAGTATCACAAGTCATTTTTCTTCTCCAATGCCAACACTTGCTAATATTATTAGTAACATTATTATTCTTTCTAACCTTATTTTAAAAGTGATATCTATATGTGATGAAAATTACATTCAAAGAGTACAGAACACTATTTCCTCCCCTTCCTCACTCTGTCCCACTCACCATGGTAACCAACTTTAGCCAGTTCTGGTTTCCTTTGTTTAGGCAGTTGCCACAAACATTAAAGAGTATACCTATATGTTTTTCTTGATGTATCAACTCTGGAAGTATTGACTCCTGCCATGGGAGGGTCTGTGCTAACCTGTCCTCCCCACCTCCTGTCTATTCTCACCACCTGTATTCCACTTGACTCCTCACTCTGGAGAGGAGGGACTCTTAACTTTCCCCCTCCACCCTTTCTTCCTAATTCCCTCACCTTCCAACTTCTGCCCTTACTGCCATTCTTTTTCTTATTTCTTGGGTTTGTCAAGACCATGTTCCATTCTGAAACCAAGGTAGAGTTTTCCATGTTCTGCCTAAAGATTGATTCTAAGTATTATAAACCAATGGACAGTTTTTATAATCGTGAAAATAAATATAGAATGTTTATTGAAGAAGAATTAAATAAGAAAGAAAATCACCCCAGGCCACTCTAAAGAAAACGAATTCTCTTTTCTTACCTTAATCAGTTTCTTAATTTAGGTTGCTTCTTATTGGCATTAGAATTATACTTCTGATTGTTGTTTATTCTGGAATTTCTCCTACTTGATTGTCATTTTTTAACTAATTTACAATAGAAATATATCCCTCTTTACTAGATCACGAAGATCATCCAATTTCTTCAGTACATCATTTGTGAATGGCCTAATTTTGTCTCATTGTCTTCTAGGTATGTATTACGGGTGCCACAAAGGTTTTTTGGTTTTTATCTTATTTACACCCTTAAATTATTCTTAATGATTCTTGGATTCCAGGCATTTCTCTTTCTTGGACTCCTCTCACATCTTACTGGGTACACAAACACATAGTCTTTCAGAATCGGTATAAATTGATTCTAAAAATCAATCATCAGTTTTTATATTATAATTGCATCAATCTTATTTACTGAAGAATTAAGTAACGTAGTTATGAAAAACTATTTGCCTCGACAAAGTAGTGAAGAGTTTGATTGAGTTGATAATTCTGAATGGTACTAACACAAAGGCGTCGACTGCTCACCTGTTACTCTTCTGTCACCCAAACCTACGGAGAAGTCCAAATCCTGGTTCATTCTTATTCTTCTTCGGTATCTATCTTCACCCCCCAGAAACATGGAGAATCTTCTCTTTAAAGTTCATGTTCTAAATTTTATAACAATGCATAAGGATTTTTAAAAATTCTTTTAGCTCTATCCTCAGTGGGTCTTTCCAATTTGAAGACTCTTGTATCTTTTAATTTATTTCCTTCCTCCCATCTTCTCTGTTCTTTCTGGAAGTCCTGCTAGATGGATGTTGGACTTCTTAAATTGATTCTACATGTCTTTTAACTTTGCCTTCATAATTTCCGTCCTTTTATTCTGCACTGAATTCTGGAATATTTCCTTCACTTTTTCTTCCAGTTGTTCTGGTGAAATGTTTATTTTCTAAAGCTCTGGTTGCTTTGGCTTACCCATTCCATTTAGAGTCTATGTGGGCAGGCAGGATGTCCCCACTGTAGGTCAGAGGGTAGAAAACAGGTGGGCAGGCTGCTCCCAACCCCCGCTGCTTCCCCTTCTCAGGGCCAAACAAGAAAACCTTCACTTTGGGGGGCCAACTTCACTCCAGGAGCCCTAGGTCTCCCCACGTAGATTGCTGAGTTCTCTTAAAGAGCAAAACTCATCTCTGAGTTTGTATCCATGATAGGGAGGTGGTAGGAGTGAGGGTGGGCAACCAGGGCAGCTGCTCACAGGTGGCCCTTCAGACTGTCACCCCAACTTCTGGTCATTCTCCACGCCCATGTTTCCTTTCTGTCGCCTCAGAGCTGGATGTCTGTGTTAGTCAGGGTTCTCCAGAGAATCCATAAGATGTAGGTGGGTAGGTGGGAAGGTAGACAGATGGACAGATGAAGTTTCTTACAAGGAACTGGCTCACTAGACGATGGAGACCGAGGCACCCTACACTCTGCCTTCTGTGAGCTGGACACCAGGAAATCCGGGAGTATAATTTCAGTCCTAGTCGGCAGACCTGGGAGCCAGGGGAGCCAATGCTGTGAATCCCAGTCTAAGGGCAGAAGACCTATGTCCCCACTCATGCAAGCAGACAGGAGCAAAAGGGGGCAAATTCCTCCTTTTTGCCACCTTTCCTTCTATTCAGGTTGGATAGTGCCTACCCGCTTTCTGGGGACTTGACTCTACCCAGTTTGCAGACTCAAATGCTGATTTCAATCAGAAACACCCTCACAGGCACACCCAGAAATGTTGAATCTGGCGCCCCTTGGCTCAGCAAGCTGACACATAGGACTAACCATCACGCACCCATTCAGAGCCCTTTGGAAGATAGCTCCTGTCCAGGAGGGCGGCTGTTCTCCATTCAGCATCCTCTTATCCCTCAGATACTGCTTCCCCCCTCCCCCTATGGTTTATCTGACAATTCCATCCTATTCGCTTTCTATCCTCCAGAAACTCATCAAAAAAATCCTCTGATGACCCCACCTGCTGCACCCTTTTATATATCTTTCTACTGTTTCAACGGGCCTCTGAGTGAACGAGAAGGAGCTATGGGGCCCACTTCACTCTCTCAACTAGAAACCCAGGATGGTACTGCTAAATACTGTAAATGTCATTTGGAAGGCAAAAAATTATATCTCATCTTTAACTTATCTTTCTGTAAATTTCAGTGAGGCTGAGCATCTCACGGTGGTTAGCCATCTGAGCTGCTTCTGTGGAGTGGACGGCCTGTTTATACAAGGAGTGGTCCTCAGTGCCATTCAAATCCAGTGTACTTTGACTTCAGCTCCTCGCACAGACCATTTTAGGTAGCAAAGACATACCACTTGTGAGCTCTTAATCCTTGTTAAGTAGTAACTCCTAATGCTTTATGGATTATTAATTCACTCAATGAAAACAGAGCTATCAGTTTAAAAGGCTTGTTGTTCTTCTTTCTCCAACTGTTCCTTGGACCTCTCCTTCCTGAGTTTGTGGAGAGACTGGGGCAGGGAAGAAAGGATGCAGCGCACCCCGGTGTCTCTCCGGAAGCCATGCTTCCCTCTGGCCACTACCTGAATTCTGACTCCACACAATTGTCTGCTCTCAGACTTGTGCCATGTGGGACTTGTGATGGGAACCACCTCTGCTTTCCTACAAAAGTCCTTTGGTGTGTACCAGGCCGGCACCCCTCCCCAGAGGACATAACTGGGAGATTCAGGCCTTACATTTTGTGGAGTGGTGGTCACAGCAATGGCCAGCAGCACCCAGACTAATTTGTTTCTTTAACTCCCAGTTTCCTTATTGGAACCATGGAGATAATAATATCTTCCTTATAAACTATTGTAAAGAATACATGAGGCTCAGCACCTGTGGCTCAACGGGCTAAGGTGCCAGCCACGTACACTTGAGCTGGCGGGTTCAAATCCAGCCCCGGCCCACCAAACAACAATGATGGCTGCAACCAAAAAATGGCTGGGCGTTGTGGCAGGCGCCTGTAGTCCCGGCTACTTGGGAGACGGAGGCAGGAGACTCGCTTGAGTCCAGGAATTGGAGGTTGCTGTGAGCTGTGATGCCACGACACTCTATCCAGGGTGACAGCTTGAGGCTCTGTCTCAAAAAAAAAAAGAATATATGAGGATGGACACAGTGGCTCACACCTGTAATCCTAACATTCTGGTGGGCTGAGGTGGGTGGATTGCTGACCTCAGAAGTTCAAGAACAGCTTGAGCAAGAGTAAGACCCCCATGTCTACTAAAAATAGAAAAAAACTAGCTGCTCCCAGCTACTTGGGAGGCTGAGGCAAGGGGATTGTTTGAGCCTAAGAGTTTGAGGTTGCTGTGAGCTATAACACCACAGAAGTTTCGCTGAAGGCAACAGAATGATACTCTCTTAAAAAAAAATGTTTACATGGATGGAGCTGGGACATATTCTTCTTAGCAAAGTATCTCAAGAATAGAAGAAAAAGTATCCAATGTATTCAGCCCTACTATGAAACTAATTTATAGCTTTCATATGAAGGCTAAAACCCAAGTATAACACAATCTGGGGAAAAGGGCAAGGGAGGGAAGGGGAGGGGAGAAGATGGGTGGAGGGAGGGCAATTGGTGGGATCACACCTATGGTGCATCTTAGAAGGGTACTGGTGAAACTTACTAAATGTAGAATACCAATGTCTTCGTATAGTGATTAAGAAAATGCCATGAAGGCTATGTTTAACAGTTTGATGAAAATATTCCAGATTGTATATGAAGTCAGCACATTGTGCCCCATGATTGCACTAATGTACACAATTTCGATTTAATAAAAATTAAAAAAAAAGAAAGGATGGCTATAAGCACCTCTAAGTTTATATTATAATTTACAGTCTACATGAGAGATCCTTTTCTCTGTGTTCATATAGGAGCACATCCCAGAGAGGGCTCTGATTTGATGTACTTGTTCCATATGAATTCTGTATGACAGAGGTTGTGCTAGGGATACAAACATGAAAAGTTATTTTCCATGCCTTTAAGGTCTGCACAAGCTTTGAGCCTTTGGATGAAAACATCAAACAACACGTGCAAGACAGTGTGATGTTTGCAAATGGAGGACTGTGCAAGTTTCAATGGGCACCTCTAGTGATGTCTAGGGAGTCGCAGGTGAGGAGCAAATTGAGCTAACTTTTAAAGAGGTGAAGTTTTCTAGTAGTTAAGTAGAGAAAAGCCAAGGGTGCCTTCTAGGAAAAGAGAACAGCTTGGCAAAAGCAGAGAAGCACAACAGAGCAGGACATGTTCAATGAAAACCCAAGTTCAGTGTGTGCTGCCAGCTCTATCCCTGCTGGGTGAGGTGCAGGTGCTGGCATCAGCCAGGGATGGTGTCTTTGGTAGGTAGCATTAAGGCCAGTAAAGGCGTTAGTCTCTATAAGGGGCTGCGTTTTGGCTACAGCAGAGTAGGGTCCTGTGGAAAGAACGTGTTGAGGAGTTTTGGGAAGCATGCATGAGAAGCCTTAACACTCCATGGCTTCTTACCAAAGCAAGATGCACACCGCTGAGGTGTTGCTACTTAAGGGTGCATTTATGTTGAGTTCAATTCAGTGCTGCCCTTTCACTGAGGTTTTTCTCCCTCTCTTCTCCATGTGTTTGTGCGCACATCTGTGTACATCTAAGCGAGCGTGTTCTTCTCACTTTGAAAGGCTGCCTGCTTTGTGTCATGTTGACAAGAGGTGCTGGGAGAGTGTTACAGCTGAACGGTCCCTGGGGAGATAGCTTTGTCAAAAGCCAAGCATGAGGGAAAGACAAAAGCCCTCTGGGGCCTGGAGAGGGAGTTGCTAAGCAAGTGTAACCTAGGGGCTGCCACCAATGGTGCCCCCAAGAGAGCCTTGGCACTTATCTCAAAACAAGCTAAAGGCAAAGAGGCTGTCGTTGGGGGAGAAAGGGTGAGGCTTTTTGTAAAATTCAGAGTCCAGCCTTGCCAGATCTGCCAACCCTGGACTGTGGGGATAGTTAAAAACACTGATGTTTAGGCTCACAGGATCTGCAGCCTTTGCTAGGTCTGGATGGAATAGCTTCTCAAACGAGGAAGGACACAGTTGAATCCTCCAAAGGGGGTTTGACCTGACTTGGCAGGAGAAACAGAAGTTGATGGGAAGCTATCACTTAGCCAGATTTTCAGGCCTCCTACTCCAGTCTCACTGTGAAATTCTCAGTGCCATTTTTCCAAGTCCTAAGGCAAATGGACACAACTATAGGTACTTCTGAAAAACCGCAGTATCTATGGGTTCTGGCTGGGGATTGGTTGTATTTCAGATATTTTCTGAGTCATATTGAAACCTCCTTGTATGCAGAATATAACAGATTGGATTCCATAAGATGCAATGCTCATGTCTTTTACAAGATGAAGCAAGATGCCCCTTTCTCTTTATTCCATGTTTCAGGGGGTGATTATAAGACTACCAAGATGGTTAGTATTCAAGTGTTATCTCTTATCTCTTTCTCCAAGAATGTCAAATACTAGGTCTATTAAATAATGACTATATAGATTCTCAGCCCTGCATTCCATAACACAGACATGTAGCAGGAAACAGGCTCAGACACCCAAGAGAAGACTATAATATCCATCCTCCAAAACACTGATTTAAGCAGCAATTATTCCCTTTTATTCATAGGCATTCCTCAAATTCATAATCATGCCTGATCATGGAATAGGACAATGAACAATTATAATCATTCATTTATTCATTAATTCAGTCATTAAATGAATATATTGTAAGAGCTTATGTTCCATGTTATGGGCTTTGAGGGCATTACAAAATGCAGTGTTATGGGGAAAGGATACCATACTCAATAGATGGTGCTGGGAAAACTGGATAGCCATATGCAGAAGAATGAAACTGGATCCCTATCTCTCATCACATATAAAAATTAATTTAAGATGGATTAAAGACTTAAATGTAAGACCGGAAACCATAAAAATTCTAGATGAAAACCTAGCAAAAATTCTCTTGGACATTAGCCTAGGCAAAGAATTTATGACAAAGATCTCAATAGCAAACGCAACAAAAACAATAATGAATGAAAAGGACTTAGTTAAACTAAAAAGCTTCTGCATAAAAGAAGAAATAATCAACAGGATGAACAGACAACCTACAGAATGGGAGAAAATATTTGTAAACTATGAATCTGACAAAGGACTAATATCCAGAACGAACAAGAAACTCAAATAATTTAGCAAGAAAAACAACAACAAATAACCCCATTAAAAAATGGGAAAGTGATGTGAACAGGCATTTCAAAAGAATATATATAAATAGTCAAGAAACATATGAAGAAATACTCAACATCACTCATCATCAGATAAATGCAAATTAGAATTGTGGTGAGATATCATCTTCCTCCAGTCAGAATGGCCTTTATTAAAAAATAAAAAAACAATGGATGTGGGGGGAGGGGGAACACATACAGCATTGGAATGTAAATTATCACAATCTATATGGAGGACAGTGTAGAGGTTTCTCAAAGAACTAAAAGTAGATCTGCCATTCAGTTCAGCAATCCTACTATTGGGTATTTACCACTCCAAAAAGAAGTCATTGTATCAAAAAGATACCTGCACTTTACTGCATCTTTACTGCATCTTTATTCACAGTAGTAAAGTTATGGAATCAACCTAAGTGTCCATTGATCAATGAGTGAGCGGATAAAGAAATGTGAAATACACACACACCATGGAAGATTACTCAGCCATAAAAAGGAATGAAATTATGTTTTTTTGCAGCAAGTTAGATGGATCTGGAGGCCATAATCCTAAGTGAAGTAACACAGGAAGGGAAAATCAAATACCACATTTCTCACTTATGAGTGGGAGCTAAGTTACCATGATCATGTAGAGTGAAATAATAAACCTTTGAGACTCAATAGGGGGGAGGATGGGATGGTTGGGGATCAAAAGTTACCTATGGGGGTACAATGTACACTATTCAGGTGATGGGTGCACTAAAAGCCACCTTTAGGATGCTGCCTTTAGCTCCAGCCAAACTGCACTTGGCCATACCTTTCTGTTCCATGTAGGCCAGCTTGCACCAGTCCCTGTCTGTTTCTTAGTATGCTACTGGAGGTTTCCAGAAGTAGCCTGGAAGCTCTAGGATGCAAACCTTGAGGGAAGTAGCTCATCTCATTGGCTCAGACTGTCTCACATTATAGGAGCTGTCTCTTTCTAGGTATTAATATCTAAGACAGTGTAGGTGAGCTACTATGCTTGGCTTAGCCTGCATCAATGTCTGCTTCTTAGGATGGAGGTGAAGGGTAGATAATTTAGAAGAAAAGGTGGAAAGGAAGGTTCTGCCACTTACAAGTGATAGTGATATTTGAAGAGAGGAGAGGTTATGTCTAGATAGGGGAATTAGAGAAAGCCTCAAGAAGGATCTGAAATTTAGGCTGGATTTTTGATGCAGTAAACTTTTGGGGAGTCTGCCTAGGTCATGCCCTGCTGCTGTGAGAATGTTCCCCTCTCAGCAGCACATGAAAGACAGCCAGGTTGTATTGGATGACTGCCATCTTCTTGGCCATAGCTGACTAGAGGGAAGTTGAACAGCTGAGAGTCATTCTGGGGTTGGGGGAAGTTGGTCTTTTTTCCCACACAATAGAAACTGGTATATGACATATGATGCTTGTGGTTTGTGGGCTTGGAGCTGAGAGACACGTAAGAGCCTGAGGTGGCCATGTTTGGTCAATGGACATGGGAAAACAGTGAAAGCAGAGAAAAAGCAACAGAGTAGACTCATAGGAGGAGGTAGAGATCAGAGCATGTCTGATTAGTGAGAAAGGATGAAGGGAGCGGAGAGCAAAAGGAATGGATTGTTTCTCTGAGAGTGTCTTAGTTTCTTATTCTGGTTCCTTGTAAGGTGTCGCTGAACTTTGTGCATTTGGTTCTCATGAGACATTCAATTCCTGTGAGTCAATTTCTGTCTCTTGCTCTCCTGAAGGGCAGTGAGGTGTGGACCTACAGAGATGGACCAAGAAGTGAGGAAGAAGTTTACAGGCAGTTGGAATAAAGCCTAAATGGGGAGAGTGTGAAACCAAATTAAACAACAGTAAGAATAGTTCAGCTTGACTTGCTCATTTGGCAAACAAAGGCTAGGAAGAATCATGAGAAATGAAGTAAAGCTGTATTGTGAAGATCAAAGAGTTTAGACGTTAATTGGGAGGTAGAGTTGAGCCACCGGATTTTTGACCTGGAGGATGGAGATGATCAGATGATCAGACCTGGTCTTCAGGAAGAGGGCAGTAAGTGGATACCAAAAGTGCTTATGTAGGAGCTGGGGAGGAAATTGCTTCTGTGTCTCATTTCCATAAGATTTGTCCTGGGACCGCTTATTGGATACTGGCTACAACCCATCCATTCCTTTTAAGGAGGAGAGCATCCACACAGAAGCAGAGATCTTTCTATGCTGTTTCCCAGATCAGTCCTATCTCAGCTGGGTGTAAGGGCGGGGGTGGGGGGGGAATGGGAATTTTTATAGCCTGCATAGTCCAAGATCTATTGTCAAGCAAATTGCCTCTCTCCTACAATAAAAGCAGACCTAATCTACAGCATAATCTACAATAAAAGATTATGAATTCTGACATATTCTGGTTTTGAGAACATCATTTGGATGACTCTGAAAAGGCAAAGAAATGTTGTCTAATGACGGAAGTTTATTTTTTTTTTTAGTGCCAGTTGCACACACATGAATCCCTTCATGCTCAAGATCACCCTGCTATGGAAGAGAAGTAAGGTGGTGGGTCTGCAGGCTCAACTTCATGAGTGTTCTATTTGTCACTGCATGCTTGCTCACTTTTATGAGTCTGTGACAGGGAGAGAAAGACAAGGAGTAAAGGCACAGTGAGTACCAACTAATTTAGCATCCATCCTGCTCTCAGCAGTGATGGCTCATAACCAGGTAAGAAGGCAGAGATGAATTCAAGTGGAAATGATTGCTGAGGGTGAGTTGAAAGGGTCCGGTAATGGCCTAGTTAGGTATGTATACTCTGAGGAAATTGATGGGAGGTGAAGAGACTCTTTTAGTTTGAGGTGGGGGATTCCATACAGGCAGGATAAGAAGGAACAAGCCTGGGCGACTGGAATCACACTAGGCACTACTACTGCTTGCTGGCTACATAGTAGCTCTGGCCAATTAGCCTGGGCTTCTCCCCACTTCCCCAGCTTGCCAGCGCTGCTAATGGTGGTGAGGTCAAGAGGGTATTCCTCACTTAAACATCCATCTCATCACTGCCTGGCTGTACGTACTAATGGTTAATTCTGCAGTTGGCACTTCTCAGCAGCCTGGGTAGAGATGCCCAGGTGGAGGGAACTCTCCTAAAAGAGACATTGGAGAGGGAGAGGTTGAAGCAATGGAAATGCTGACAAGATGTGAGGGATTAAGTGAGAGTAGGTGGTCCATTTATTTTTGCCCAAGTTGTGTGGAAACATGGCCTCACCATGGTAGGAGGGAAGGTGCCCGACTCTAGGTCTTAGTACCATGGCTTGCAATATATGGAGCTTGTAACAGAAGATCAGACCTGCTCGTGCCAATGTCTCTGTGTGTGATTCAGTGGATTTCTTTTTCTTTCTTTCTTCTTTGAGACAGAGTCTCATTCTGTCACCTTGGGTAGAGTACTGTGGCGTCATAGCTCACAGCAACCTCAAACTCCTGGGCTCAAGTGATCCCTCTGTCTTAGCCTCCTGAGTAGCTGGGACTACAGGTGCCCACCACAACTCCTGGCTAATTTTTCTATTTTTAGTAGAGACAGGGTCTCACTCTGCTCAGGCTGGTCTCAAACTCCTGAGCTCAGGCAATTCACCTGCCTTGGCCTTCCAGAGTGCTAGGATTACAGGGATGAGCCACCACACCTGGCTGAGTCTGTGGGTTTCTGGCCTCACTGGGGTTCATTCTCCATCACTTAGAGAGGAGGTAAGAGGGGCACCATGGCACTGAATGAGGCCCTTTTCTGTCTAGAGAGATTTTTATCATACTTTGGATGGGGAGACGGGCACAATAAAGCCTACCTGGCTTCCTTAGGGTGCACCTGCTGCTGTTCTGATAAACTGCCCAAGAAAACAAGTTCCTGCTCTGTCCAACTTCCTGGAGTGTGGGCCAACTGCCAGCATGCTTTCTTGCTGTTTGGGTAGACAAAAGGTAAACTCTTCTTAACCTTCAACCCTTAAAAATTATTGTGTCAAGGCTTTTGGTTTTAGACAGTAGATTTCATATCTCTTTGTCTGATGTGATTCAAATGGAATTTCAACTAGTCCACCATCTCACCAATATAGAGATGCTGTGTGCCTTATTCCTTCCTTCCTCCCTCCCCTGCGATAGACATGTTTAATGTATGTGCTCAGGCCAGGGCAATGAGAATGGATAGAAACTCACGTGGCTCATACGTCCAGTGAGGGGAACAGGTGTGCAGACACGGCATGATATAGCCCAAAGCATGATGTCTTCCGCACTATATTTCTGTCTAAAAAGAAAAAATAAAGGAAGGAAGGAAGAAAGAAATATACTCTTAGTAATTTTTTTCCTTTGCTTCTTTGAGGAAGGCTGTTCAACCATGAAATAATTCTATCAGGAAAAAACCTCTTTCTTCCTCTCTGAACTGAATTCAGTGCCCCTGTGTTTTCACCTCCTGGCCCCCAAGTCTGCCCTCTCTTCTTCTCAAAATTCTTTTCCCTCTTTAAAAACCATTTTAACTATCACCTTTAGTTGACTTTCCTGTCCCATATTTTCCCTCTTTTGTTATCCAGGGAAGTAACTGATATAATCCCTGCAAGATGCTCTAGGGAGTGAAAGTGCTGGGTCTTTCTGCTTTACAGGGGTTTAATTTTCTAGAGGTTAAGGTTAAAAGAAAACACATCTAAAATGCCTATACCTGGACGCGCCTGCACTGCAGCCCGTGCACGGTTTACCTGTAATTCTACATCCCAATTGCAATGTATCTTTTGTGGAAAGTGCCATCCTTTACTCCTGTGTGCACCAAAAGTGCTAAATCGCTCTTGGCTGTGCTAGGCCTTTAAGGAGTCCATCGTAATTTAGGAGTAGTAAAATGTCACGGTGTATGAGCGTAGCTGTGAACCTTAAAGACCACCTACATTTGTCCCAAAGTGACGGGAAATGGGCAAGCTGTCCAGCTGAGAGCAGAGATAAAAATTTTTAACAAGGACACTCAGTTGGGATTCCAAGTCCGGCTTGAGTGTCTTCTCTCCTGACTCTTCAATGTGACACAGACCTTTCCCCCTTCTCAGTCAATCTCCTCCGTGACCTTTTATTATTCCCTTAGTAGAGTTTATGTCCACTGTCCTAGTAAGCCTGAGCTCTTCACCTGTTTTCGATAATTTAAATGTCACTTTTTTGCTCTTAGCAGCCCTTGTAAGTTTACTAGGTCACAAAGGTTTGTAAAACTAAATAAAAAATTTTCAAGTTTATGAGGCTGAACTTTCTAGGCTCTAGATCTGTGATCAGGGAACCAAGTTTTTAAAGTTGCTTTGAGATATCGAACCATTGTATTTGCAGTGCTTTTACAACCTTGTGGGCATTTATTTAGAGGTTATCAACTGATGTCATTGGCTGGCCACTTCCATCTTCTCAACTGGTTTCTCCACTAAGCTCTGTGTCTCAGCTCTGCCCAAGAGCATCACCCATTGAAACAAGGCAGTCTTTGAAATAGGGCCTCATTGCTTTGCATATTGGTTTCCTTCCCTCTGTTTCATCATAGGTTTTGAACCGATTAAGCCAGAGAGCGCTGCACACACAGAGTGAGGAGGTCCTACCTGTTCAGTTCTGGAATCAGTGAGGCCCCTGTCCCTGTCCCCACCCCTACATACGGTGAGGACAATGTTTTCCTTCCTGGAAGAACAATGCCACACTCCTAGTATTTCTTTTTTCTTTTCTTTTTTTTTTTTTGAGACAGAGTCTCACTATGTAGCCCTGGGTAGAGTGCCGTGGCATCACAGCTCATAGAAAACGCCAACTCTTGGGTTAAAGTGATTCTCTTGCCTCAACCTTCCAAGTAGCTGGGAATATAGGTGCCCGCCACAACACCTGGCTATTTTTTGTTGCAGTTGTCATGGTTGTGTTTTAGCTGGCCTGGGTTGGGTTCAAACCCACCAGCCTTGGAAGTATGTGGCTGGCCCTGTAACCGCTGTGCTACGGGTGCTGAGCTCACACTCCTAGTATTTCAGCCCTAAGAAATAAGGCAGTAAGTGTCAGACACTTCCTATCTCTTCAGCATGCAAACTCCTCTGGGTTTTGGGCTTTGCCTCAGTCAACAAGGTAGAAACTCATCTAAGTGTAGCAGAAAGAAACAAGCCCAGAACGAGCCAATGCCAGGGGAAGAGAGAGCTAAACTGAGCACAGTCTGAACTATTCGTCACATGGCCTGGAAAAGACTATACAAATATATTGGTAATTCTGTTTTAGAAAATTTCCATTTTCTATTTTCGTTTCTCCTCCCTTGCAAAGGTTTTCTCAAATTTTTATTGGTGTGAGAAAAAACTTAATCTATATGTTGATGGCTCTCCAATTGACATCTGCATTCCAGATAGCAAACTGCCTCCAGGACCTTCTCATTGGATGCTTAATGGATAACTGGGAAACTCAAACTTAACATGATCAACACCAAGATGCTAGGGTCCTTTCTCCATACTTTCTGCTTATTATACTTTGAGCGTTTGTTCCTTCCAAACCTCATAGTGAAATTTGATGCCCCATGTTGGAAGTAGGGTTTAATGGGAAGTGTTTGGGTCATGCAAACGGATAGATGAATTGATTAATGTCCTTCCTGAGGGAGGATGTGAGTGAATCCTCACTCTATTAATTCCCTAGAGAGCTGGTTGTTTAAAAAGAGCTTACCACTTCTCCTCTCCAACTTCCTCTCTCACCATTAAGTCTCTGCACATGCCAGCTCCCCTGCACCTTCTGCCATGAGGGGAAGAAGCCTGACAGTCTCACCAGATGCTGAGCAGATTCAGGCTCAGGCTTCTCATATAGCCTATAAAACTGTGATCCAAATAAATCTCTTTTCTTTATAAATTACCCAGCCTCAGTTATCATTTTATAGCAATAGAAAATGGACTAAGGTACTGCTTTCAAAGTCTTCCCTATTTTAGTAAATACTAATGTCATCCTCCTGGTTGCTGAGGACTAAAACTTAGGAGTCATCTTTGAAATATCTCTTTCTCTCACATTTCACATTAGACACAACTGCAAATCCTATTAGCTCTGCATTCAAATCATATTCAGATTGTGATCACTTCCTACCACCTCTGTTTCTGCTATCCTCATTCAAGCCCCATCATTTATTTCCCCCTTGGATGATTGTAATAGGTTCTCCACCAAACACCTGATTCCACTCTTTTATCCCTCTATCCCATCCACAGCACAGAAGGTATGGAAGGAGTGTGGGTCACATTCCTGCTTGGGGCCTCTCATCTGCTTTTCCCTCTCATTGGAATGCCGCTCTTCAAAAAGTCTGCATGGTTTGTTCCCTTATTTTATTCAGATCTTACTCAAAGATTATATGGAATCAGGGGTTTGGTGGAGAACATCAATCTCCTGATTGGTGCTAAATCATTCTTTCACAATTAAGTCAGATGATGCTACTCTTCTGCTTGGAATCTACTCATGGGACCTAGAAGGCCCTATGTGACCTGTCCTCTTGTCTCTCTGACTTTACCTTCCTGCTTCTCCACACCAGCCACTCTGGCTTCCTAGCTGTCTGTGAACATGTGGGTCACACTCCTGCTTGGGGCCTCTCACCTGCTTTTCCCTCTCATTGGAATGCTGCTCTTCAAGAAGTCTACATGGTTTGTTCCCTCATTTTATTCAGATCTTACTCAAAGATTATTTTCCCATTGACACAATCTCTGATCATTCTAACTAAATTATGCCTCTGCAGAACACTTCCCATTCTGCTTCTCCCACTTTGTCTTTATCTCAAGAGTTATCTGGCATAGTGTAACAGTTGCCTATTGCTGAGTAATAACCACCCCCAAACCGAGAGGCTTAAAACAACAGTCATTTATTTTTCCTGCTAACATATCTATAAGTTAGCTGATGATGAGGGCTGGGTTTGCCTTCCTCCTCTGTTTCCAGTTGGGCTTGCCTCTCTACAGCTAGGGCTAGGCATGGGGAGCTCTCTGTGATTTCATTCTGGGGTCCAGGCTGAAGGGCCAGCAACTACCCAGGGACAACTCTTCTCATGGTGGTAAGAGAGGTGCCAGAGAACAAAGCCAACCTGCAAGCACATCTTGAAGCCATGTTTAGCCTTCTCTGGTAATAGTAGTGTGTGGATGGTCAATATTCTTTTGTAATGTGTTCATTGTCTCTCTCTTGTCCAAAGATGAAGTGTTTCTATTAGTCAGATAGTATCCCTCCCTGACTTACTCTATCACATTTTTTGTTCAAATGTCACCTTTTTTTCAAAGGGCCTTTCCCTGACAACTCTTTCCAACATGGCATCTCTCACTTTTTATATCCCCATGCTGCTGTATTTTTAAGTAGCATTTCTCTCCATGTAACATCATAGTAAATATTTACTTGCTTGTTTCTTCTATCTCTCTGCAAAAACACAAGCTTCATGGAGGTAAAGCCTTTGTCTTTTTTGCTACTGAGTTCTCAACTCTTAGAATAGTGCTTGGAGCCTAGCAGCCTTTTGATAAAAATTGCTGGATAAATGATAAAAAAAAACCATGATAAGGAAGGTCTAAGACTGTGTTAGAGGAGAAGTTCATCCCTGCACCACTTGGCATTACCCTGCAACATGCATTTATTCAGGGAAGATCTCTCTTTGACATGACATCAATAAATTCCACGTTTGTGTTTTTTTATTTGCTCATAAAACACTGTCTCTGCCCCACGTAAGAGAGTATCTAAATTTTTCTTGATACGGCATGTGATGTTTTGATTATTTCCAAAGTTGTTCTCTGAGCCTGTAATATATCTATATCTCTTGTCTTCAGATACTTTGAAAGTGGTGGAGCTGGGTTAAAAATATTCAGAAGAAGCTAGGCAGTCAGAATTGCTTCAACCTTGCACACAGACTGCTTTTGTGTCTTATCCTTGCATCTGCTATCAAAACAAAAATCTTTAACATGGGAAGATATTCCAGTCCAAAGACATCTATTGCTGTTATAGTTAACGAATAAGGTGGCTTTTGAAAACATCCAAACAATTCTATCTATTTCTCCTGGCACCTACCTTGGTTTTACTGTGAGAATGTTATGATTAGGCTTATCCAAAATAGCCTTACTTTTAGATAATTTAGAAATATAATAATGAAAAAAAATCACATATTGTAAGTGTCCTTTTCCAGCGCACTTTGATATCACATATTTTTTCTTATAAGGCAAAAAAGGCATGTGCACTCCCATTAGATACAGGAAGAACAAGGCACAGAGGAGTTAAGTGACATCCTTAAGTCAGTTGGCTAACCAGTGACTAAGTCAGGGCACACTCAGCTAAAGCCTTCTTGTGCTGTGCAGATTACGAAAATCGAAATGTTAAGGTAACCTCTTCTGATACCCATTATAGACTCCTATTTTCTATATTTAAAAGCATATCAATAAGCTTAAAAAGCAAAGTTGAAAGAAATAAAATCATCCTAGGCCAAGATGTAAGGCTGAGGTAATCTCCGTATATCCTCTTTCTCCTGCCCCATTGCTAAGTTTACGAAAATGGAACCAGGGAAGTTTCAGTGGAATAGGATGAGAACAAATGGTAGCATAAAATAGGAGGGAGATATGTGTAAGGGGTAGAGGCTTTGCCAATAGTGTATATAGGATGCAAACTTTGATGCTGCTCTGGGGCTTTCTTTGGAACCCTGTCTCTCTCAGGGTTTTGTTCTGTGCTATATCCAACCCAGTCCTGTTGAGAGTGTCAGCAGCCTCGGTTTTCCACATCATGGGGTGTGGGATTTGCTGTCACGGGTCAGGCATTTGATATGAGCTATGGGCAGTCATGTGCTTATCAAGTCCTTACCCACTTTTGACCCCTGCATTGATCAGTTCATATGACTTGGTTTCCATCTGCAGACCTGTCCTGAATGTCAACCAGACCATTTGTCTGGGACCCGATGTGCCAACTATCCCTTACCAGCTCATACCCTTGAAGGCGGGGGGAGTGGGGTTTTTCTTTCTGTAGACTCAGGCACTGATTTGGAACATGAATGAAAGAACTGATTGTTGGTAATATTGCTACAACTGCCTACCTGACTTTAAGCATGACCTTCATTCATGCATTGTTCACTGTTGAAACTTCAGTGCCTTACATTCTATCTGCACATAGTAGATAGTCAATAAATGAATGAGTGAATAAAGAAACACTGGATTTCTAGGTCCACTCAAAGGAGAAAGTTTTTTAGATGAGACATCTGTCTGTATAAAACCTGCATTATGCTACCTTTTTAGATTATAAATCTTGGGCTCTCTATCTGCCCTCATGGGGTCCATTTACAGCTAATCCAGCATGCCCACTTCCAGACTCATGAGCAAGTATACGCCTTACAAGAATCTCCAATTCACATACCCCTTTATCCAACACATCTGCCTGTGCCCCCCACCTCCACTGCTTAATAGTAGGTGCAAACTCTGTCCCCATCCACTCATGGGGACTGTGAAATCTATTTCAAAAACTAACAAGTGTACCCTTACTAAATGGATTCTAAAAATGATTTTTGAGGAGAAGGAAGAAGAAATCTCTGGCTCATGCTCAAGATTTTTAAAGCAGAATTAGACTTGGCAGTAGGAAAAATTCAATTCCATTTAACAGAGATTTATTTATTTTTAAAGTACTTTCATATGCCTGGAACCATGGCCATGAAAAAAAAGAGTCAGTCATGGACTCTGCTCTCTAGGGATTAACAATCTAGTGACCACAGCAGATGAGTAATAATTAAGGTAGATGCTGTAGTTCCAACACCAGGCAGAGTTACCAAGTGCTTTAGCAGGACCAGAGCAAGAAAGCTATGGGGCAAGTAGCTGTTTATTTATGGAAACTGAGGGAGGGAGAAGTCCTGGAGAGCTGTAGCTTATCCTTGGCATCATCTTACTTCCTTTTTGGGATCCTCTCTTTTGAATGTAATTTAATTTCTTTGATTAGTTAATATACTCCAATGTTCAAAACCCAAAGTGAATTCAGTCAACATAGAGATGGTTTGCTGTCACCACACTCCCATGTGGACCATGCCCTCCACTTCCATCCCCTGTAGGCAAGCCTGTGTTTTGTTTTTTTGTGTATTCTTCCAGGGTTACTTTATGTAAACAAAGCAGATAAAAATAGACATTTTTATTCAATTCTTTTCTTACACAAAAATTAACATGTGAAATCTCTATTCTGTTTTTACCCCTTACAATATATCACAGATGATTCTATATTAATAAATACATTAATTGTTCTTTATTATTAAATAAATGTATAGAAGGTCTTGTAATTTATTTAAACAATATTTTGTAGATAGACATCTGCAGCCTCTAACTGCTTTCTCTTTAACATATTATTGCACAAACCATTACATACAGCATTTCAGATGTGTGCAAGTGTATTTGTGGGCCACATATCTACATAGGACCACTCAGAGACCTGTTCTCTTTTCTTTTTAATATTAAGCTCATTATTATGCCCAGTCTCAGAGATATTTGTTTTGCCCATAAAAATTCTCAAACACCAAAAGAGGAGATATCTTATGGTTGAATCCCGATTCTGTTAGGAGATATTAGATGGAATCATAAAATACTTTTTACAAATTAAGACATATAGGAAGCCATGTATTCCTATATGCCCACTCATATAATTGACTCTGTGATCACAGCCTGATTTCCAATTCCATCAATATTTGTTTTGGCCCAGGTAGTGGCTTGCCCTACCCTTCTTCATTTATTTAGCCAGCAAATGTTTATTAGGCACTTACCAGACCTAGAGTTCAGATAGATGCTTGAGTTAGTGTGGACTGATACTTGGTCCCTATACTTGGACTCATAATTTATACCAACATGTAAACAGCTAACCATACACTCAGCATGGCAAGCTTTGATGTACATATGTGTCCAGGTTAAGCCTGGCCTCAGCCCTTCTTCCTTTTCTGTGCAGGTTCTCAGAGGCCGGGTGGGATCCCTTACTGCCACCTGCCATATTCTCCCCATGAGCACAGAAATTATAGTCTAAAAACTTTGGTTTAGTCTATGTTGCTTATTGGTATGTGGCTTTTATGAATATCAAAATCTTCATCTGGAATATATAGAGAGCACCAAATGACATAAATGTTTGAGGGTGTTCTTTAAATTCTTGTTCATATTCTTTCTTCTCCCGGCAACAGCACCATGAGGACAATCAAAGGATGTAGGAATAATTTTAGTGGGGATTATAATATTTTCTTGTCTCAGGGTCTTCAGAAGCTTTTGAATCCCTCCCTTTTCCCAGGTAGATGTGTCTGCATCATGTGCAATCAAAGGCAGCCTTTAAATTTCTCCTGTAGCTATCAATGCAATTTCTCTGCTCCACTGGGTGGTGGTGGGCTTGGCATGGAGGCACATATTGGCTCACCAGTCCTTGTTGCTGTCAGTGTTGGCTTTATCACCTCTGAGCCACTGAGCTGACTGTTTTGCTTTCAACATAGTGGGGAGGGGTTCTTAGGTGACATCCCTGGGAAGCACACCAGGAGCTATTATAGTTGTACCCAATATATTCCTACATGCATATGGTACATCAGCATCAGCACATGGTCAGAAGCAGGCATCTGTATCAGCCAGAGTGAGGTCAGGGAAAGAAAATCCAGGACAGGTGGGCCAGTAGAAGAAACAAAGTATGAGGAGCTCACCTCAAAGGTTCTAGAAGAGCATAAAGGGTGTCACAGGAATAGTGAGACAACTCAGACATTAGCAACATCAACCATCTGCTACCATCCCTAGACTCAGGCAAAGGGGAGGAAGTGGGGCTAGCAGAGTCCAAGAGTCAGACCAGCTGGGTGGGAGCTTGGACCATAGGGAAGACCCAGCTCCTTGATGAGACTGCGTCCTCATGCCTGAGGCAGAAAGAGGGAAGACATTTCCTATCTTCTCCCTTCCTCCCATCCTCCATTCTCCTGCTAGTGCCTTCCATGAGGGGAACCTAGTGAGAAGCCAGTTGTCAGGGGATCCTGGGAAATATTTCTGCCAAAGTTAGGGAATGAATCTGAGAGCATAGAGGCACACGACCAGCACAGAATCTCAGTCAGTCTTGACTTGAGACCACCAAATGCATATTATTTTTAGTGGGGATTATAATATTCTCTGGCAGTCTTGACTTGAGACCATCAATGCATATCATTTTTTCCATTTTCCATTTTTACTTTTTTAGAGACGGGTCTTGCTGTATTGCTCAGGCTTGTGTCAGACTCCTGGCCTGAAACTATCCTCCTGCCTCAGCCTCCTGAGTAGCTGGGACTATAGGTGCCAGTGATGGGGCCTGGCAACACAGCCCTTGTCTCAGGGGATTGGTTGGATGCAGAAGTAGGAAGGGTATGGGTCAGAATAAACAGTTTATCTAAAAGGCCAAGGGCATTAACTCTGTTTGAATCATAGGGAAGCCAGAGAATTCTGAGCAGAAACAAGAAGATTTCTGAGCCCTCCTGGTGGTTATTGCTGCCAGACTTGGACTCCTCCTTGGGTGACAGGCAAAGCTGTCTAAATAGCTTTACCTTTAGCCAAGGCCTTCTAGTCTTGATTAGAATTATAGAATTTTAGAACAAGAAATGTTGTTAGAAATCATAAGTCTTGACATTTTCTTCTCCTTCATTTATAAACAGCGAATATGAGGTCCAGTGAGGTTAAGTGACCCGATCAAGATCACCTAACTAGTTAGTGGCGTGAGCTGACTTTAAAATATTCCGTTTCCATTGGCCAGAGTCAATTTTGCTTAAGTTCCATATTGATTCACCATTTTAATACATTCTTCCAGAAACATTTAAACAACTCCCCTCCTACTATTTCCAAGAGCCTTGGTGTTAAAGATCAGTGTAGAAAGCCTCGGGGTTTCTGCAGCCGATCTCTTTCAGCAAAATTTTATTTTCCCTTGTTGCTTCCAGCCCACCTGATACAAAATTATTCTGAGCCTATGAATTTCATATCATGCAAGATCAGGTCTGAATTGGCCCGTGACTTGCATTATTAGGGGGAGGGGCCGTGTGGTTTCCCTGCTCCCATGCTGTTTATGTGGTTTGAACATGCTAGGGCTCTTTCTGTGAGAAGAGGTTCTGTGATTTTATTACCAGTAAAGTAAAACGGAAAACCAATACTATCATCTTCACTGTAGGTTTTATTTCCCTGGTGATACATGAAGAAATTGGTTCAGTGAAGAAGCCAACTATATAGAAGTGTAGAAAGCTCCAGGCTGGGCAGTGCCTTAGAGCGGGTGTGGAGTCAGGGGAAGGAGGGAAATGTTTTAGTCCTAGTGGGAGGGCTGGTCCCTGGAGATGAGGATGGAAAGAAAGAGGAGGGAAGGGTATTAAGGAGATGGAGAATAAAGGAAAGAAGGAAATAGAAGAAAATGCTCCCACAGCAGCAAGGAGGCCATGGAAGGATCAGAGCCAAAGAGGGGACTGTGTGTCACTCAGAGTGCATTTAACAAAAATGTGATATCTTTTGTGGGGGTTGGGGTCCGTGGTGGTTAATTTTTAATATTTACTGTTATTCAGGGGGAGATAACTGGATACCGACCACATTTCTGTGACGGCAGAGAAATCAGAGCGCTCAGAAGACAAGGTCAATCTAGGTTGTGGCTGTAGGGACTGATGCACGGAGGTCTCACATTGGTGGGGGGTGGGAGGGAAGCTGGCAATGGGGAGAAGGGGGAAAAGGAAGAGGGGGGCTGTCTTAACAATACTTGGTGAATGGGTTCATGCACCTGCCAGGTTCTCAGTGAGCATTGACTCAGTAATTCTTCCTTTTCCTACTTGTTTTGATTCAGTCATGGTGACACCAACCTAGAAATAGTACAAAGATGGTGTCACATATATTTTTCTTTTTTCTTTTTTTTTTTTGATCCAATTAATATGAGGGTACAATATTTAGGTTATATTGTTCTCACTTCCAGGGTAAAGTTCCATTTGTAGAAGAGCCCCTCACCCGGGGGCATGTTCTATACCTTCACAATGTGCCCATTAGGGTGAGATCCCGCCTCATGCCCTCCCTCTTTCTGCCATATGTCCTCCCTCCCCCTCCTGCTTCCCTGTAACCCTGAAATGGACTATTATAGTGTTTTATTGTTCTTAGGAACATGCAATTGTTTATATATTCATTTCATATTAGTATGGAGTATATTGGATATTTATTTTTCCATTCTTGAGGTACTTTACTAAGAAGAATGTATTTCAACTCCATGAGTCATATATTTTTTTCAATTGTGGTGGCTGATACTTGGTGAAACCTTAGGTATCAATGAGGTTGGGAGGTGAAGGGGTAGTGGGTAAGAGGGAAATCCTCATGAAGGGACACAGAACTAGGAAGGTGCTGCTCTCTGGGAAGCACCCAGAGTGAAGAAGAAGGAATCTTCTAGAGTGAGCTGGTGCTAGTATAGACAAGGGGAGTACAGAATGGAAATCAACTGCATTGAGAAAAATGATAACTGGTTTGATATTCTCAAAGTACTTTGCAATAATGTTTGTTGGTGGGAGTATCAGTCTTCATGTTCCAATAGGACTCAGTCCTGGAACTTGAAACTATTAGCAGATAGGGATAAAAATATTGGAGCTGCTTTACCTGAGCTAGGTAACAAGGCCATTGATGGATGGCTGTTACCTAGATTCTCAGAGCTGCCCTGGTTCCTGCACTTCTTGACTCTGTTTGGCCTTTTTATGCATTTTCTCAATTTTGGGAAGAATTTGTTGCTGTTGCTTGTAGTCAGTCAAAAGATCCTAAAACAATCCGTAAATGCTTAAATTTACTCACTATGAGTCAGGGAAAACTGTGAATTTCCCATCAGACCTTTTGAATCTCTAGCTTTTTTACTAATGTCTTCTAGATCTGAAATATACTGACATAACCTCAGTGTAATGGCATCACTAAGCCCTGCCTTTCTTGAAGCCATGATTGAGCCATTCTACCCTTATAGACTACAGAAGATTTATAGACTGTCCATGGGCTGAATGTTTGTTTCCTACCCCTAATTCATATGTTGAAACTCTAATTCCAAAGTGGTGGCATTAGGAGGTAGGACTCTGCAAAGCCCTTGTGAATGGGATTAGCGACCTTACAGGAAGAGATCAGACAGATGGCTGGCTCTCTTTTTGCCCCAGGAGGACATAGCAAGAAGACGACTATTCATAAGTCTGCAAGAGAGTCCTCGCCAAGAATTGGACCATGCTGGCACCCTGATTTCAGACTTTCAACCTCCATGACTGTTAGAGACAAACGGTCGTTGCTTAAGCCACCCAGTATGTTATTTTGTAATAGCTTCCCAAGCTGACTGAGATATAACCCTCCACAGATAAACACACAGGTCATACTATGAATGAGCAAGGAAGTGGGAGCGGTGAACTCTGATGCTACTACACTCTGGAAGACACTTGATCTCTGGGTGTAACTCAGTCTCCTTTTTTGTAACATGGACTTAATACCTGCCTCACAGAGTTGGCAAGAAAGTGGCTGAGCTCACAGACATAAAGGGCCACATAGTGCTGGCACATAGTCGGGGAAGTCTCCACATTTCTCTGTTGGAATGGAAGGGCCAAACACTTGTGCTTGGAGGAACACATTTAGCAGTGTTAATAACAAATCCAGACTAGGGGTTTCATAATCCTCACTGAGATCAAAGCTTCTGACCAGGGGAGACAGAAAAACACCCAGGAGCTTAAGGCAGGAGTGGGGGCAGGAGATAATGATGCAGAAATTAGCAAAGGGAGGCTTTGGGGGCAGGGGAGAGACAGAGAGAGAGAGAGGAGAGGAGAGAAAGAGGAGGTAAAGAAGAGAAAGAGAAAGAGAGGAGGGAGAGGAAGAGAGAGGAGAGACAGAAAGTGGGGGAGAGAGAAAGAGAGAGAGGGAAGGAAAGAGTAGAATTAAGGAGAGCACAAGAGAGACAAAAACTCATGGCCAGTGATAGAAATGTGTCTTTTGAGTTTCTCTGGTTCAGAACTCCCAAACTGTTTCTTGACCTAACACTGAAGTGCCAGAGAGAATATTGAAAGAGAGAGATCACCAGGCTAGCATGAAGCTGAGCTCTTTTGCACAAGCCAGAATTTCTGCAAACTAGTAAGACGCTCATTAAACAAACTTTAATTTCTGTGTGTTCTCTCCACTGTACCTTAAAATAAATGTATTTTTTATGATCTGGAGAGATGCCTACTCTTCTAATTTGGAAGAAATATAAATGTTGGTAGAATCGTCTCTGGAGAATGTTACTACCTATCGTCATTAAGGGAGGAAGTAATGAGAAAGCAGGAGATTAACTAGTTAGTTAGGGAATCTACCCAAAGAAGGGAATTGGCACCTCAGGGCCTAATCTTGAAAATTGTTCTGGCACAGACAGCAATATGCTGAACAGAAGAGGAATGGGATGGGGAATAAAGAAAAAGCATAGCAATTATAAGAAATGCTAATCAAAATATAATAAATATAAAGTGCTGAACCATTTTAAATAACAACAGTATTGCTTATGACATCTTTATTCAGTCATCTATCACAAATTTAGTAAAAATTCTCCCTTTCCTCAAGAGCCTTTCAACACATGGGCCAGATAGGGAATGCCAAGAGTTAAATTGGTGATGTCTGCAGCTGAGTTCCTTGCATCTCCATGCTGTGTGGGACGCAATGCTCGATGACAGCAACAATAGCTAGGCACTTCTCTGCATTGTAATTGTCACAGGGCTCTTTCCTGGGTTCATCTCCCTTTCTTAGAATGTTAAGTCTTGTCTGCTTAATGAAATGTCATCTTTTCATAGCCGGTGACCAAATAATTGTTTCAAGTGAATCAGTATGTGGAAGGTGAAGGTGTTTATTACTTGAAGCATAATTCACTGTGATACCGCGACTCATGTCTTGCACTAACGAAAGGATGTCATCTTGCAGGACATGTAACCTTTCACCACCCCACACTTCACCAATTATAGCAAATTTCCCCTATCCAGAGTAGCTGAAGATAGGTGGTTTTAATTTTCAGCATTCTGATTAACTGAGTATTGACATATAATCCAATTTTCAGAGAATAAAACTTCATCTTCTCTGGATGATGGCTGTAGCTTTTTGACCTTTCTGTTTCTTGTAAGTCTTTCTTTAGGTTAACCTTCTTGAAGATTAACTTATTTTTCCCCAATTTAAAACCTTCAGTAACTACCATAACTGATGGAATAAAGGTGTTATTCAAAGCCATTCCTAATTATCCCCAACATGTATTTACCTCCTGTGCCCCTCACACTTTTCTTCATAAATACTCTGACCTTTCACCACACTTGATGTTTCTCTTCCTATAGGGAGCTCTTTTCTTTTTTCCTGTTCAAATACTGCCCATCCTTAAAGCCTCAGGTCAATTCTCTCTTCTTTGTGATGACTTCCTTCATCTTGCCCTCCCCCACCTCCAGTTTTCACTGATCTTTCCTCTTCTGAAATCTCGTATCTTCATCTCTGCATCTCTTGGGACATAATGACTTTATGTTTCAAGCTATCATCATTTGCATCTCTTTTATCTTACCTACTCATCACAATTTCTTTGAAGACATTATTGGTGACAAATACATCTGTGTTAGCCCCTAGGTTGTACTGTGTGCCTTGCACACAGTAGGTGTACATTAAATGAACCAAACAACCATAATTTTTATCACTGGAATGGATCAGAATGTGCTTTTCTCTTTCTTGGATGACTCACAGGACACTTTAGGATCTCCCAGTGCTTTTGATTTATTATGAATAACCTCAACCATCATTAGAGGGGCTGCAAATGAGTCTGGATATTTGAATTTCCTGATTTTAATTTCTGAACAAAATTGAGAGCAAGTACATTTAGCAACCAGGGGACTGACAGAATCTAAAGGAAAAATACCATTCATTGACCTCACATAAAACTCAGTAAATGGCATGGGGAATTAGGAGAAAAATTAAATCCATCCAGACTTGGAGTAATTTTATTTGAGAGTCTAATTAGTCTAGTTAGAGTGTGATCAGAACTCCACGTTATTAGGAACCCACCCACATCTTCTCCCTCAGGGTTATGACTATAGGAAACACAGCTATGCCAAGGGGCAGTACTGTCTCAGCACTGCCCAGGCACCAGGCAGAACAGAGGTAACTTTCCCTCCATCACCAGAACTGCATTGGGAATTGGAATTTTAGCATGTCTCTCTGCCCTGAGGGCTTCAGGAAATGGCATTTATTTCACAGATAACACAGTCACTGTCCTTGTTGTAGGTTGGCAAACATCTAAGCAGAGGCGTGCACTTGGAGAGAAAAACAGGAAAGGGGTCAATCAACACACACAGGTGAGAGGGCTGTGGCCACAATGCCAGGCTGTGCTGTGAGCAGGGTCAGGTCAAGGAGCCAAGGAAGAAGGAAAATGGGAAGCAGGAGCTTGTGGAAAGATGAGATCAGGGTAGTCATGGATCAGCTGCCAAATAAGTCAATAGAAGTGAATCAAGGGGAGGCAGGTATCAGGAAAAAGTAGGAGAGCATCCCAGGCAAAGAGTCAATACTGCTGAAACCTAGAAAAGTTGAAGGAACAAAGGAAGATGAATTGTCAAAATGTGTAGCATTCTAGAGTTTTCTCTCCGGAAAATAGCTGCATGGTCCCAGGATCCAGGAAGGGAACCAGATGCTAAGGCAACGTTGCTGTTGTAGCTCCAGCTGCACTGACATGCCCTCTCACTTCAGGGGAACCCGTCTGAGGTCTCTTGCTCTGGAGGGTTGGGAGAGGGGTGCTCGCTAAAAGCTGGTGCAGGAAATGGTGAGGGTGTTCATGTGGAGTGATTTTCGCACCATTGTTTGAAAACGCACATTTTCTGGAGCATGTAGCTGATTGGGACATCTCTTGGGGATTTTAATCTGATCACTCGTAAGAGGCTGTGGGAACCAAAAGTTCACTTAGAATCCTCTTGAAGTGTTCTCTGTCTTGGCCTTTGACACTGACCAACACTGGCTATGGTTCTTCCCACAGCTGACTGTAGTGTCTGGTATCAGCTACTGGCAGTGGGAACTGGGCTCACATGGCCTCCCAGGGGACCCTGTGCTTGTGGGGTAGACAGCTACATTTAGTTGGCTGGGTAATGGGACCTTCCAAATTTTAGACTCTACAAAATTAAAGCTAAAAAGATACATCTTTGTATTTTACACAGAAAGGAACAAGCCTAGGCTTGTTAAGAGATTGGCCCAAGATTACAGTGAATTCCTGTCTTTTAAATCCTGGCTTTCAGGAGTCATGCCTAATCCATGTCAAACTTTTAGGTTTCCATCTGATTTGTTTGCAGGAAATTCTGGTCTATCTTCTATGTAGAGGAAATTAATTCTTAAAATTTTGATTACAGTGAGGATATATAAAAATGGGTGAAGGTGTACAACCTTGAGGAACTTAACTAAGCCACTCCCTATTCAGACTTCTTATTTAGAAAATGGGTACTGAGAACCCCCCTTCAAAGGATTATCACTGGGATTAAATGAATGAAAATGTCAGTACAGCATCAGGTGTGTGGTAGGTCATTGCATTATCAAAAGAAAGATTCAGGCCATATATAGTGGCTCACACCTGTGATCTTAGCTCTCTGGGAAGCTAAGGCAGTAGATCACTGGAGCTAAAGAGTTCGAAACGAGCCTGAGCAAGAGCAAGACTCTCTTCACTAAAATAGAAAAATTAGTGGGCGTTGTGGTGAGTGCCTATAATCCCAGCTACTTGGGAGGCTGAGGCAGGAGGATTGCTTGAGCCCAGGAATCTGAGGTTGCTGTGAGCTAGGCTGACACCATGGCACACTAGCACTAGTGATGGAGTGAACTCTGTCTCAAAAAGAAGAATGAAGAAAACAAAGAAAGAAAGAAAGAAAGAAAGAAAGAAAGAAAGAAAGAAAGAAAGAAAGAAAGAAAGAAAGAAAGAAAGAAGGAAAGAAAGAAAGAGAATCCACAATGTTCAGTTTGGGTGCTGTGTGTATTATTGTATCAGGATTCTTGGAGTTTAATTAACTCTTGCAGATTTTCTTTTTGCAATACTATGTTGACCAGAAAGGAGGAGGAGGATGTGAAAGAAAAGAAAAAGCACTTACTAGTCCAAGAATCAAGAGATCTAAGTTCTAATTTTAAGTGTGCTACCTTAGAGGGGATAATCTTGTATAAGCGATTTAGAGTCTAGAAGTATCAGCTTCCTCCTCTTTAAAATTCAAGAATAGACTGTGTTTTCCATGTCTACCTCATAGGATTATTGTGAAGATCAAACAAAGTAATAAATGAGCAAATGTTTTGACAATTAACTCACACTTAATTAACAGCAATCATGTATTGAAGGTGTCAGGTTCTACCACTCATTTAATCTTCACAGTAATCCTTTGTGGCAGACATAGATTGATTCATTTGAAAACTTAAGCCCAGGGAGACATTCAGTGACTTGCCAAAGCTTAATAGCCACTGATCTGAACAGTCAGGATTCAAAACTGAGCCTTCTGACTCGAAGTGCTTTTCTCACTATTATGTTGAATCACATGAAATTGCTATTTTTGCAGGTCAAAAAAATCGAATGTCAGCAATTTCATGTGGTTTAACTTGGTATAACATATCTGTACAAAGAACTTTTGAAATTCAAGAGAGCAGAACTATTGAGCAGTAGCTTAGGCTCTGATTAGGACCATTTCAGAACCGTGTTCCCTTATACTATATAGAAGATCAGAAAAGGATCATATGTTTCCTCCAAATCAGAATTGGCAGAATCCTGCCCTGGAAAAGACATAGTCACATAATGGTTGAGCCACAGCTCATCCACAGGACGCAAGTTCTGTTAGCAGAACCACCCTCAAACCAGGGTCCCGAAATGATATTTGGTATATAATATCCACTCGTCATTTTACAGAAAATTGTGAGTTCATCATGAAGTTTAATTCAGGTGCAGTCTTAGATACTGAGAAATCTATTTAATTATAGAAAATGTGTATCTTTAATAACATGTGCCTTTATAAAATTGAGGTTTTTTTTTTTAAATATGTATTTAGATCGGATTGTTTATGAAAATTGCTGCATTTTGGGGAGGGTAGGTCAAACTATTTGCCCACTGGGTCCTGGGAGACTGACAGTGACAAGAGGGAAGTGGGTTTGAGCTTCAGTGATACTGGAAAAGATACCAGAGACAGTGAATGTGCCCTAGGATGGGATGGGGATGGCATCATCACCTGGACTGGAACATTGCTGTTCCCTGCATGGTGTGATAGGAGATTGGATATCTGAAAACAAAAGCAAACAAACAAAAAAAAGATTGAATATCTGATGTCTGGGGAAAATTGTGTCTACAGGGTTTTAAGGCTGCTTTGTTTGGACCTCAAAGGCAATATTATGCTCTGTGGATAAGGACATGGACTTTTCCTGAAGATAATGCATGTTCCTACTATTGGTCATCCTGGGGTTATAGAAGTCTTTGGACCAAGAGAGGGGAAATCTTATCTGTGGGGTTTGAAGGTGAGTTCGAAGCCAGAATTCAAGGTGAGGAGAAGTCAGTATGGATGTCCCTACAGGATTATATCATCTGGCTATTTGCAGAGGGTGAGCCTTAAGGGTAGCATTTAGAGAATTTCCTTTTGGAGTTGTATATCTCTAACAAGATGTCAGTACGCTTTCACTGATCATTACAGATTAGCTTCTAGGTAAAATCAACGGGTTGACCACTTGTATTTATTTTCATTTTCTTCTAAATCCCCCTCTGAAATGACAGAAAAGAGATTTTTAAAGACATCTTTATCTATAAGGATAAAGATAATACGATAGGGGACAAAAACAGTTAAATTTGGGAGGCTGAACACCAGTTGGCTAAGTGATAAGTGACTTAGTAGACCTGAGCATGTGCAGAAAATGAGTGGAAAACACTGAGAAGTAATTGGAGTTTCCTTGACAAACTCTCCAGAAGGAGGCTCAAAAATTAGTTTCAATGCAATTCCACTGCTAGTCATCTACCCAGACCAAAAAAAAAAAAATAATAATTTTATCATAAGGACAGATGCACTAGATTGTTTATCACAGCTCAATTTACAGTCGCCAAGACATGGAAACAACCTAAATGCCCATCAACACAGCAATGGATTAACAAACTATGGTATATGTATACCATGGAATACTATTCAGCCATAAAAAAGATAGTGACTTCACATTTTTTTTATTACCCTGGAAGGATTTCAAACACATTTTTCTCAGTAAAGTATCACAACAATGGAAAAGCAAATATCCAAAGTACTCAATGCTAATATAAAGCCAGTAGATGATCTAATTCATGAATGAGGAGAAAAACCATTTCAATTCAAGTTGGGGGGAAGGGGAAGGAGGTGAGGATGGGGTGGATCCTTCCACTGAATGGGCACAATGTAAGGGTGTATGGCACACCTTTGGGTGCAGGACATAGCTACATGAGGGACTCTACCTAACAAATTCAAATATTGTGATTTGGTTGTTTGTAACCTCATATTAACCCAAAATTTAAAAAAAAAATTAGTTTCACTGTAGGACCAGGTGTTGATGAGGGCTGATAGCGGGAGGATTTGTTGAAAGTCGGTTTAGGAAGCAGGTAGTTCCAAATCCTTGGTCTTACACAGTGCAGCTGTGCCACTCTCTCTCCCTCTCACCCAGGTGGAAGATGGGAGAAGGTAAATCAGAACATGGTGAGAGGGCAGCAGACGTAGCTGAGAGTGAAGTTCATAGTGAAAATGGAAGGGGCGCCAGCCAAGCTAACCCTCTCTATAGTAAACACTGCTGCTAACAGCCAGGGCATGGTATTATTGATCGATAGTCTACATGCAAATTATCATGCCTCTAAGGTTCCTCAGGTCATAAAGGTGCCATCCCTCTACCGAGACCCAGACCAGCCAGCCCATAGATGGCTACTGACAATTGTACTCATCAATACAGAGGAACTTCTTGTTGTTCATTAATTAGTACTCAAGGCAGAGCATGTCTATTTTATGTAAATGTAATTTAAATTCCAATCAACTCTTCTATTTTAGCATGCAGTTATTTATGCCAAAGTGCTAACGTGCACAGGATGAGGAGCCACCCTAGGGATATAGGGCCAATCTGCTTAGCTTGGAAAAAAATGAGAGTTATACAGCCTGGGAAATAGATGCCCAGAGGTTAGCTGCCCAACAGAATCATAAGGAGGCTTTAGCCTTCACCAAAACGTAACCAGGGAGTAGGGCAGGAATGGTATTCTGGGTGGGCTGAAGGCAGTTCTCCTTCCTTCCCTACTCCCCAGTCTAATAAGAACAGGAGGATAAACAGTATAAAAACACAGAGCAATACATCAAGTTGTTATTTATTTATTCTAATGCACTTATTTTCATATCCACGAATCACTCATTTTCACATTTCACCAATAATATTAATAATATTGAAAGTAATGTCAATATTATCCGTATCAGTTGATAATATAAAATATCAATATAAGTCAATAACACTGGCTGAACTTTAGGAGGCTTGAACTTTCTTCCTCTATCCTTGGTTCTACCATTAACTAGCTGGGTTAGAGTACCATAAGCTGGAAGGTATCCAGAAGTCCCTTTCATGTCTGATATTTTATAGACTATGTCTCTGATTTAATTTAAAACCTCACAACAACTTGGATGCACAGGTTAAATGATTTTCTAAGAGATGAGAAGCCAAGAAGATGCTATAGCAGGGTCTGCTGCAACGGCCCCAGGGCTCTTCTCATCACCATTGTTGTAGGGAAGAAAAGGGGTCCAAAGACACACCCTGCCATGTCTTCTGTGCCTGCTCATGCCTCACTGAAGGGCTTGTTTCCCATGTCAAAGACATAGTGGGCAATGGTTGCAGCAGAGGATTTAATAATAGCACGAATATATTTATAAAGAGGACATTGGGCCAGGCTGGGTGGCCCACACCTGTAATCCCAGCACTTTGGAAGGCTAAGGAGGAGGATCACTTGAGGCCAGGAGTTCAAGACCAACCTGGGCAATATAGTGAGACCCCCATCTCTACAAAAAATGGAAAAAAAATAGAAAAAAAATAGTTGGGTGTGGTGGCTTTTACCTATAGCCCCAGCTACTCAGAAGGCTGGAGTGGGAAGATCGCTTGAACCTAAGAGTTCAAGGCTGCAGTAAGACTCCAGACTGAGAGACAGAGATACACTTTGTCTCTAAAAAGTATAAAGATAAAATAAAGTAAAATAAAATAAAATAAAAACACTAAATAATAAAAAGTAGACATTGTTTATTCATTATGATCTGAGGATCAATCCAGGCCTCTACCTAGGCTCACAGTCCAGTGAGACAGATGGAAAAATAAACAATGTGATAAGAGCTGTGATAAAGGGAAGCACAGGTTGCTGGGATTCTGGGCATGTCTCTTAGGGGACGCCATAGGCTAGGTTATGCTGTAGTAACAACCACAGATATCAGGGACTCAGCACAACAGAAGTTATCTCATGCAGATTGGCCAGGGGATACATTTATTGTGGCCTCTCAGGGACAAAGACTGAAGGATGCTCCTTCCCTACACATTCTTCCACAATTACCAAAGGAGGAAAAGTGGGAAAAAACAACACATGTTGTTTCTTAAAGACTTCTACCTGTAAGTAATAAAGTATATTCCACCCATATTTCATTGGCTGAAGCAACTCACATGGTCATGCCTGTCTTGTAAGAGAGCAGGGAAATAAAATCCTACCTTTGTGCTGGGAAAGAGGAGAATTGCAATTTCTGAAAATACCCCTAAAACTAGCAGTGTTGAAAGAGTCACCAGTGTATTCCTCATCTTTCAGGATGTCACATTAGCCTGTGAGCTCTTGAAGACCAAGGACTATGCTTTGTGCATCTCTATATTCCAAGAACCTACCACAAGGCCTGGCATGGAATAGACCCTTGGTAGGTGCCTGTTGAAGGAGTTAATAAGTGAAAGGATAAAGACTTTTTCCTAAAAGAAAACTCCTTTCCACCTGCTGACCATAAAAGTCTGTATTCCTTTTCGTATTTTTTTATTTCAGATTAATGTGTTAATTTTTTAATTTCAATTAATTAATGTAATTAATTATATTACAAACAATTCACTTACGATGTTTGCATCTGTTAAGTAGAGTCCCTGTTATAGTTGTGTCTGGCACCTGGAAGGTATGCCATATACCCTTACCTTGTGCCCATTAAGTGGGCACCAACTCCCCTCCCCCTTTTCATATTTTTTAAATTTAGCTTTGGGGTCTGAGCTCCATCCCTAAATATACTTTTAACATAGTTAGAAAGACACCCTAAAGACCTGCTTAGCCCTCCCTGTCAGGAAGCATCAACTCAGGTGGCTGTGTTTCAAGCCTTACTGATGAATTTTGGGAATATGGCTAGTAGAGCCCCTTATGTGCAAGACTAAGAGAGAGGCCAGAACAAAAATGTCAAGTAACCCAGCAACTTCCAAGTATGAGAAATGATTATCAGAGCATGACCCCAGAAGGGCATCCAGGGACCTTGACTATCCTTCCCCAAACAGTAGGGAAAGTCATTGGCTAAATCTGCTGAGACCAGAGCTCTCGCTCTGTTTGAATAGATACCCTTAGAAAAGCCCCCACAAAGGGGTACTCTGTTTTCCAAAGAAGCAAGGCCAAAGCCAAGTTTCTGGGCCTAGAGTAAATGCCACAAATTAAATAATATAGCTATAAATTTAGCAGACAGCTAAGTCACTGGATGACTGCTAGGTCATATTTATAGCAGCCACAGAAGTCACTAGGACAGGATGGGTGACAGATGAGCTGTTATCAGTAACCCACGTGTTTATCACTGCCCTTCATGGTCCAGACCTAGCAGTGATCTCCATCTTTGTGGTGCTGCTGTAGACAGAGGGTAGTATAACCAGGGGTGTGTACACAAGAAGATTGACTAAAACTTTTGGCTTAGAAGCCCTGGAGATGAGACACAGAAGCCAAGATGGCATATCTTCCTTTGGTGGTGCTGGTACTCGTGGGGTTGGCACCCATGGGACAAACATTGCCTGGCCTTTCCTCTGAGAGGAATTTGGGCCACCCCAGTGACTAAAGAGTGGGACAATTTATGGTCATCCTTTGTTGCCACTGGGATCTGCAGCCTTTCCCAGTGTGGCTAGCTTCTGTGTCTGCACATAGGTCTGCCAGATCCCTCTCAGGGGCTGTTGGTCATGGCACGTGAGTTTAAAGTGCTGCAACCTTAGGGTGGTCAGAGGATCGAGGTGGTGCACAGAAAGACGTTTTCTCGGTCAGTTTTCTCAAGCTGAGTCCAAGGGTGCTGGGAGTCTGCAGCCCAAGGCTGGTGGCATACCTCTCCAAGATAGAGTCCCTGACACTTCCCCAGCAAGTGTCACTGTGCTCTCCCCATTCTTGACCCTCAGAGGGGAAAGGTACAAATTTGGCTTTGGAGAGCAGCATCCCATGACTGAACCATCATCTACAAATTCTACCTGATGTGACAAAAGTTTCCTAACTTTATGAGCAATCAGAGTCTTAGAAGATCATGGAGGTTTCAGTTTCTTCTGGAGAAGAACAATGTAGTTAACTAAGCTGCTTTGAATGAAACTTTGGGGATAATAGAGACTCTCGCCCCAAACCAATTTATGAATTTGATAAAGGAGTTATCTTCATTACTTTTTTGGAGAAGATCTGGATAGTAAATATTTTAGGCTTTGGAAACCACATACAATCTCTGTGCATATCCCCCCTTGTCATTCTCCTCCTCTTCTTCCAATCTGTTGAAAATGTGAAAACCATTCTTAGCTCAGGACCCTATAAAAATGGGCCCCAGGTTAAATGTGGCCTATAAGCCTCAGTTTTGTTGGTACATGCTTTAGGCTAGAGCAAAATGGAGACAACCCCACAGGCACCAGGGCACCTGCCTAAGACTAAGCGAGGTGAGACCACAACAGTAAGGTTGGGGCTCTCAAGTGGGTCAGTCGCACATTTTATAGGTCAAGGCAATTTGAGGGGACCTGGCAACTGAGAAGTACTTCTCCGTCCATCTGACATGTTCTACCAGGGAGCATGTTCCTCAGGGAAAGCCTTACACATGTTCCTAGTCAAAATATAAATAGTCTGGGTTATTTCTCTAAATGGTTTCTTAGATGTAGAGGTGAGTGAGAAGGGAGTGAAATGCAAAACAGGTAGGTTGAGATGAAGGGTAAAGATTATAAACATCTCTGGTTTGGAGAGGAGGTGAGGAAGCACTAGGAATAGAGATAACTCCCAACTTCCCAGGTTAAACCTTGGAATTCAGTGTATGGTAAAGACACTCAGGAGGTTTGCACAAACATGAGGCCAGCAGAAGTGGACAGAGGCTTCGAGCCTGTTGGAGGAGCCCCACAGTGAGCAAGAGGAGAGTGCAGCTAGCGGAAAGAAGCAGCCGGTGTTGGGCAGGGTGGGCCAGGAGGGGCAGTCCCTTAGGTTGGCACTATCTGTGTGTGATCTCAAGGGACAAGAGGATACTGCTGATGCGGCCAGGTGTAGAACTCAAAGGAAGGGTGTATTAGCTTCCCAGGGTTGCCATAGCAGAGTACCACAAATTGGGTGGCTTTAAAGAAAAGAAATGTATTCTCTCACAGAGAGAGGCTTTGAGTCCATAATTAATTGGAGTGCCAGCAGGGCCACGCTCTCTCCGACACACTGGGTAGAATCCTTTCTTGCTTCTGCTGCAACCACTCAGTGATCAATAGGTTGTGGTTGAAACTACCTACACCGTGCTGTCAGCATTTACTACTGAAGGGAGCCAAGTTGTGCAAGAACAGAAGGAGAAAATGAAGAGCCTGCCTCGCTCCCAGCTCTGGTGGTGGTTGAGGCTTGGCATTCCTGGGCTTGCAGGTGCACCACTTCAGCCTCTGCTGTCACCACTTGACATTGTCCCTGTCTTCATGAGGCATTCTCCTCTTCTTATTACAGTGCTAGTTGTGTTAGATTGATGCCCCCTCTAAGAATTTCATATTATCTTGTTTATACTGGCAAGATCCTATTTCCAAATAAGGTTACATTCATAGGGGCTAGGGGTTAGGACATCAGCGTATCTTTCTGGGGTACACAATTTAACTCCCGATAGGATAACAGCTGCAAGCCGCAAAGAGACTCTTAGCAGAAGGGTAGAGCATCCAAGCCAGTGACACAGTTAAGTCTCAGAGGATCTGCACATTTGCCAGGAGCCTACAAAAATGGCAGTCAGCAGAGGGACTACTGAGGCTTCTGCTGAGCCAGAAAGAGAGAACATGGAATACTTCATCTGAGGACTCCAACCATGCCTCCAGCCAGAGACATCGGAAAGCACATGGGCAGGGTGTGGCCCTTCTCTTAACCGTTAACACCAGAAAGCTTCTAAATGCAGTAGATCCTCTATAAGTTGACCACCCAAAGGACTGTAACAAACTGTCAACACACAGATGTGGTCAACCCGAGGAACTAGGCCTACTGTACTGATACATACATGTCTGGTCTATGAAAATTAGGTCAACTTAAGGAGGTGGTCTGTGTAGGGAGGTGGTCAACTATGCTCTACTGTATTTGAAACTTAGAGTCTATGTCCCCCAATCCTTGGGGAAGGGGAAGGACAAGGAAGACAAAATACTGACCATCACATGTTCTTTACCCTGAAGGGATGAAATTCATCTGAAAGAGACTTTTAAATCAAAGGATGCTAAATTGCTGTCAGTTGGTAAATTTAAATTCCCTTACCCTCTCCCCCCACCTCCACCATCAGGAATAGAGTCTTAAAAGTAGAAAATAAAGCTCTCTCCATATATATCCACCCCCATCTGAATCATACTTTGATCTCCCTGTATGTATTAAGCAAACATTTATTGCCAACATGTGTCAGACGCTGCCGTCCCTGGGTATACAATGGAGAACAGGCATGGTTTTGGCCCTCATAGAGCCAGTGGTCTCTTTAGTGCTGGGCTGCCCCCGGGAAGGCTGGGCTGCCATAGGGAAGGATGCGGTCAACCTATCCTCCTTGTAGGTGGGTCTCTGAAACACTCACTGCTTTCTTTCCCACCATCACACAGTTTGAGCTCTCAAGATGGGCTCTTGATTTTCTCTTTTCATTCTTACACCACTTAGCTAGTTTCATCAACAAATGTCACGGCATAGGTAGTCTCTTTTTTTTTTGAGACAGAGCCTCAAGTTGTCACCCTGGGTAGAGTGCCGTGGCATCACAGCTCACAGCAACCTCCAATTCCTGGGCTCAAGTGAGTCTCTTGCCTCCATCTCCCAAGTAGCTGGGACTACAGGCGTCCGCCACAACGCCCGGCCATTTTTTGGTTGTAGCCGTCGTTGTTTGGCGGGCCCGGGCTGGATTCGAACCCTCCAGCTCAGGTGTATGTGGCTGGCGCCTTAGCCCGTTGAACCACATGCGCCAAGCAGCATAGGTAGTTTCAACCATAGCCTTTTGGTCACTGAGCGGTTATTTGGTTTCCTTTCACCTCTGTAGGATTCAGAATGCTTATGGAGAGAGAGCTTCCTCCTGTCATTCAAGCCACTTCCTTCCTTAAAAGTCACTTGTGTGGTCTCACCCGCTCACACCAGGGTTTTGAGTGTTCTCTTGACTACTTTAGGTTACAGATCCTTGGTTCTAGCTTCTAGCTCTCTCCTGTTTTTTTATTTTCCTGGCCATTCCCTTGGAGGCTGCTCACAATGCCCTTCCACTTGTCCCTTTGTCCCAGCATTGCCCCTGCTGAAGTCCACTGTCCATGCTGGCACCAGAGCACTCTTTCTAGGAAGTACAAATCTGTCATAGCTCTCCTTTCACAAACTCTTAGAGGTCCTCTATTGCCTCTTTGCCTTCTCCTACTTAGACAACCATCACAGGAACCTCAGCCTAGGTGCAGACTTTTCGCAGCTCCCCAATTAGGTGAAGTTGCACTGAGTCTTCAGAGCCAAGCTCAAGCTGCTCTGCTGTGACCCAGAAGTTCCTATTCATTCTTCACATCTCCTTTTATGCCAATGTGCTGGAGCTTTGCTAAGAACCCCCTTTATAAAGTTCTCATAGCAATTTATGTTGTTGGAGTACTTACCATATTGAAAGGTCATTGTTCATGCAATTAATATCCATTGAGCACCTACTATGTGCTAGGCATTGAGAAACAACACAGTTCTAGCCTTTAAAGAGCTGATATTTTAGTGAAAGAAACATAATAAACTTATAATGAACAACAGACAGTGAACATTTGATGTGAAGAATGGGGTCTGCTATGGCCTGAATGTTTGCTGTGTCCCCCAAATTCATACACTGAAATCTAGTCCCCAATGTGATAGTGGGGTCATTAGGAGGTGATTAAGTCATGGAGGTGATGCCCTGATGAATGGGATCACCGCCCTTATAAAAGAGGCCCCAGGGAGCTTTTTTGTCCCTTCCACCTTGTTAGGACACAGCCAGAAGGCACCATCTATGAAGCAGAGAGTGGCTTCCACCAGACACCAAATCTGCTGGTGGCCCCCGCCAGACAGCAAATCTACCACAAGTCTGAAAGTTGGGCTTCAGAACTGCGAGAAATAAATTTCTGTGGTCTCCCAGTCTGAGGTATCTTGTTGTAGCAACCCAAATCGACTGAGGCAGGTCTTATTCATCTTCATGTCCCCCAGGCTTAGTATGTGCTTGGCATCCATATTTCACGGAAATTAGGGTATTGGCTGCACAAGTGTGCAGAGAATCTCCTTTTGGATATTATTTATTTATTATTTTGGGGTTCATCTGAAATTTTTTTCTTTCCTCAAAACACTCTTCCATCTTCCCCAGTGGAACTTTCGCTTCTCTTCCAGGAGGGCTTTTTACTGGGTTCTTATTTTTCCTTTCCTGTGTCTCTTTCTCTCAACATTGTCCTTTCCTCTCCTTTGGCATCACTGCCCGGGAGATTTCCCGTTCTTCTTCAGACAAAGCCAAGCACAGGCCTTTCTGGGCAAAGGAGCGGCATCTCTCATGGCCCTTATCTCTCCCGTATCACGAGGACTGGATGTTCTTCATCAAAACACAATTGGACACTCACAGCTGCGCTGGGGTGGTGTCAAACTGCTCTCATATAAAAGGACGTCATTAAGTCCTGTTTCCCCCAAAGCCTCAGAGAAGGCATCCAGCTGGGGACTTTCATGGGTGTGTGTGTGATGACAGCACATAGCCGTGTGGAGCCTCCCAAAGAGCCACAGTGGCGCTCCAGCCCTGAGACACGCAGAAGCAGAAGCTGGGGCCTCTTTTTCTGTGTTCTTTTGGACTTCTCTGCAGCCTCCAGGCTTTTTTGTCTCCCATTCCGTTTTATTCTTACCTTGAATCGTCTCATTGGTTTCCTCTCCCTCTTCTTAGGTCGGTAGCCCTTTTTCGTTTGCAACATCAAATTGAGATAAAATCCATATTTGCCAGTACTCTTAACTGAGCTCTGTCAATCACCATTTTCAGGCCACATTCCTGCCTAAAATCCATCAATGCCTTTCCATTGCTCATGCGGTTAAGCCCCAACACTTCAAGATAGCCTGTGTCACTCTTTACAACAGGGCTCCAACCAAACCCTTATCTCCATCTGTGCCTTCCCTGTAACATCATGTGCTACAATAATTCTAAACCCAAACTTGCTTTAAAAAATCCTTCACTCCCATTTTTGTGGTTCTCCCCCTCAAAACCTAGTTTGCTCTTTATCAGCTAAGATAAACCTTTTTTTCTAGCTCTCATTGGTCAACACAAAAATCACCTCCACGCCAAAACTTTGACTCTCATCGTTTATTCCCTACAATTACCTCTCAACTGAAGCTGACAGCTGCCTTTTTGGTGCCTCTGCTGTGTCTTATAGCAACTTTTAAGCATTTTTTTTGATTGTGTCCCTCTAAGAAATGTATTTGACATTGCAACTCACAACATAAATACACACACATACATATCAAAATACAACAAAAATATAGGAAAGAAGTAACATCTATCTTTATGACTTATGACACATTTTATTTTTTATTCTGTTCTATTTCATTTAAAAGTGCTGCTTGGTCCTACCAAATTGGTTTCATGAATCACTAACGGGCCTTGATTCAAATAAAATGTTTTCAGAACATTTTATTTAGTAAAGAAATACCAAGTAGATTGTGGTCTGTGATTCTGTACCATTTATTTGAATTAAAAATACACACCAAAATACACATTTTGCAAGAAGATATACAAAGAGAAAAGATATGCCAATACTTTAAAATGGTTGTGTATGAGGCAGAAAGAAGAATGTGATGTGGCGATAGAGAGGATATACAAGTCAAGAATGAGTAAACCGGTCAATGGAGAGGTCTTGCTAGGACAGTGATAATAACAGGCAACAACTTTGCATCTGAGATCCAAAAGAAACTAAAACAAGAATTCACTATTATGGAATTTCCATCATAATGCCCACATACCTAATATTTTTTTCTTTGTCTTGGGTGGTTTTTAGTTTCATTGTGACTCATGTTGGGTGTGGATTTATTTTTATTTATCTTGTTTGGGGTGGATTCCTGCCCTTTAGCAGTTCTGGGAAGTCCTCAGACATTATCTCTCCCTCTTTCCTCCTTTCTGTTTTCTCCCTTTGGGCTCTGATTGCGCATATATTAAATGTTCTCTTCTCTCTTTCGTGTCACTTGACCTTTCACATTTTTCATCTCCCTAACTCTCTGTGGTACTTCACGGATGATTTTTTCAGCTTTTGTTTATAGTTTACTATTTCTATCTTTATTTTTATTTTATTTATTTAATTAATTTTTTGAGACAGAGTCTCACAATGTCGCCCTCGGTTGAGTGCAGTGGCATCACAGCTCACAGCAACCTCAAACTCTTGGGCCTATGTGATTCTCTTGCCTCAGCCTTCCAAGTCGCTGGGACTGCAGGCACCTGCCACAATGTCTGGCTATTTTTTGGTGGTGGTTGTCATTGTTGTTTGGCAGGCCTGGGCTGGGTTCAAATCTGCCAGCTCTGGTGTATGTGGCTGGCACCCTAGTTGCTGAGCTACAGGTTACAAGCCACTATTTCTGCCTTTAGATGCAATCTACTGAGTATCACATCCTTTGGGCCTTTTAATATTTTATTCAACAATGATATTTTTCATGTCTGAAGTTCCACTTGATTTTTTCTTTTTTGGTGGCATCTTCTGATAGCATACTTCATTTTGTGATACCATTCTTTATTTTTATGAACATTTCATGAATAGCTATTCTACACTTAGTTTCTGACAATTCTATATTGGAAGGCCCTGGGGTCTAAATCTATCTTTTTTTGTTTCAGCGACAGGTGGAGTGACAAGGCTTGCCTCTGATTGAACGTTGGTTCTCTGAGTTGTCTAGCAATGAGATAGCTGGAACCAATAACTCCTATTCTGCTAGCCAGAAGGGCTACAACTTCATGTGGTATCAGGAGTTTACTTTGTCCCCTGAGATGTTCTCAATGTAGAGAACTGAACTTCTGGAGAACAGGTGGGAGCCCACATTTCCAGGTGGTAGGCATCTGACATTTTCTAGCTTAGCACTGTCTTAAACCAAGCTGCTTAACTTATCTGCTTAGTGCTTGAACCCCAATTTTTTCTTTTTATATTTTTTGTTTTGAGTTGGACACATAATAGTGGTACATATTTATGGAGTATATGTGATACTTTCATATATGCATACAATATATATTGATCAAATCAGGGTCATTGGGATATCCATCTATCGATCACCTCAAGCATTTATCATTTCTTTGTGTTAGGAGCATTCCAATTCCACTCTTTTCCAAAATTCTTATACCACTACAGATTAGGATTATCCTATTGCTATTAGGATTTGCCCTTAAGGCGTCTGCATTTTCTTATTTGCTTATAGCTTTCCACTCCCTGCAACTAGCTCTCTCTCTCTCTTTTTTTATTTTTAAACAATAGTTTTATAGTAATATTCAAATATACACAAAATTGAAGAAAACAATGTAATGTATGCACATATAACTCATCACCCAGCTTCCAGACTAGCAACACCTGGCCATTCTTTCATCTTTGCTCTTCTTTCCTCTTTTAACTAGCTCTCTTTTAGGGAGAATAAACCTTAAAGATTTCTTGTGAGTCCAGTAATGCATAAAATGTGTTATACCCAGTGTCCACCTAGTTCCTGGTAGCAGAAGGATGCTTCCAGGGTATCTAATTAGCCCTATTATGCGAAATGGGTTTTAATACTTATCTGTTTCCCCCTCTTAGACTATGAGCTTTTTGAGGAATAAAATATGCCTGTTTCTAGTACCAAGCATAGTTCTTAGATTAGAATAAGCCTTCATAAAAGTTTGTTAAAATCATATGTGATGTAATAATACTTTCCTCCCTCGAAACACCACCAAAGCTCCCCCCTCCAATATACACGGCATATATTCTTTAGTCTGAATATTGCCTTTGATATTTATTTTGTGAATTTCTATGAATTTTATGAGGGAAAGGGAGGGTAGAATCATGGGGGCTTATTTCAGTTCTAAACTAACATTCCTAGCCTGTCACCCAACTTCTCATCACCTAGGAGCAGTAGATGACGGTATTATTATGACGTTAGGGGGTGTAGAAAAATCCATTTGCTCAGGGGCCTGGGATTCCTTGGGAATGCAATTGGTTTATACATTCTAAAATACTTTGATTACTCACTTTTATCCATGTTGGTATCCAGAGTCTCCAAATCTATAGTTTGCTACTTTAAACATTCTGATTTGTCCTGCTTTTCCTGTTCCCCAATAAAATAAGGATTCCCTGTAACTAAGTTGTAGAGATTGGCAGAATTCCAAGGTGGTATTGTTGCCAGGCTAATAGTTTTAATAATCAATTAGGCGTATTCATTAGTATTATTAACTCCTTCCCAGCCCCCAGCACCACCTGCAATCAGTTACACGATGGCAGACAGATGGTTTCCAGATGTTTACATGGCCATCTTGTGGGTTTTACTCACTCTAATCAGGCAGGCTGTAAAGATGCCTGAAGTGGGGAGAAAAGAGTTTGGGCGTGGGAATGGAAAGATGGTAGAGCAATGAATGAGCACACGTTTTCAAGAGAGGAGCCATGTTAGCTGGGTGCGTTGTTCGGTGTACCCGTCTGTGACTCTCTCCTCCCCTCAGCACACAGGGAGGGACTGCTTACCGAGAAAGCCATTCCCTCCCTGGACCCCTCCTACTGCCTGGTGAGCTCATTCCACCCCCACAGGGTGGGATGGTGGTGGGTTCTGTGGTGACTTGGCACACTGCTCCAGATGTTTGGGAAGTGGGGATTAGGAGTGTCTGGGTGAGTCACGGTTGCCTCCCTAGTGTATAGACCTTGGGAGAGCTTTTCCAGCATGCAAAAACTGCACATTTTAAACACTGCAGCTTGTTGATCTGAACCGGGGAAGGTGAAGGTGTTTGGTCTGCTTAGGTAGATTTCCTGGGCTGGATTTGTGGCCTGCCTGTGCCTCTGGCTGATGGAGCCTACTCATGGTCTAGGGGCAGACAGGGCCCTGTGGCTCCATGTCAATGCCCAATTCTAGCCACCGATGGCAGTTGCCTTTCCTGTGGCTCCCCTTCTCTGCTCTTGTCAGAAGCAGATGGATAGTGGGAGTGCACAAATGGCTTAGACAGCCACTGAGCCTGGGGGTGCTGGACGTTAATAGTAATTATCATAATAAAAATAAATTGTCTCCAGTTAGTGACGGTTTGCCAGGCTTGTGTTTAACCTTATAATGACCTGATTAGCACTTTGGCTAATCGTGATTCCCATTCTGTGGATGCAGAATCAAGTCCAGAGAGTTTAAGTCTATATCCAGGTCATACAATTGAGAAGAGTTGCACAGTCACAATTCAGTCTTGGTTGTATGATTTCTAATTGTGCCTTCATTTCTCTATTCTGCAAAAGCTCATCATTCTTGACTCTAAATTTGCTTTTTGATGAGTTTCCAGAAGGTTTAATACAGTCTTATTTTTGGTACGGGATGTTCGGAATTAAAATATGGTCAATGGAAAAGGAATTCCTTTAAGCTAAGAACTTCTGAATCTATGTAGGTAAGTTCCAGTACAAAATAGGGGAAGGCTTGCTTAGAGATGGTACATACAATTTTTAGGATTTAGACTACAGAAATAGCACAAACACATGTGCACACACACATCGTTCTTTACTGAATAACCTGGGAGGAAGATGGCCTCTGAGAACAGAAGGTTCAGATACAGGAAGGGTGGGAGTCTGATCAGAAGCACAGGGGACTCGTGTAGTTGGGAACAAAGCTCCTGCCTCCAGTGCTGCCTTCCAAGCTTTCCCCGGGGGAGCTGCCTTGCCCACTCTGTCAGTTTCTTATGTGAGATCTACTAGGGGTGAAGTCTTCTTTCTCACTGCAGAATCCCTTATATATGTGACATAGAATCTTCAGAGTAAGTGGTAGGCACTGGCCTGTGGGGTCTGTGAACTCAAATGCATGGACTTGCTTGACTGAGGCCCTTACTTGCTGTGTAGGAAGGGCCCAAATGCTGGACCCCAGTATCCTGCTGGCCCTCCAGCCAGATGCTCTCCCAAAGGCTGTGTGTGTGTCTTTGCCGAGAATGCTTATCTCTATATCATCAACCTTAACATGGCTAACACATGTTAGGCATTAATATGGGTAAGACTGACTTAAGGAATGGGTACCTCACTCACTGAGCAATCAGACAGAGATCAAACTGTGGAAAAACATTTCCTACCATATTTAATAACAGTATTCATTCAGCATCTATTGAGCTCCTTTACACAAAGATCTGTGCAAAAGCACTGCGAGGGACACAAAAATAAAACATATGGTTCTTATCCCTAAGGCATGAAAACTCTAGTTGAGAAGGCTAACGATAACTTAATATTCTTCCCTTTATCTGGATTCCCTTCTCCTAATCTCTTCACGTCTATATTTTTCTCATCCTTAAAGACCCAAATGATGCTTCTTCTGTGAAGCTTCTCCCTCTTCTGACTCCCTTTATAATTGTTTCTGTATATGCATCATCTCCTATTTTAGGCCGTAAGTGTCTTCAGAATATGCTTGGCATCTGAATCATTGCTGTATTTTCCTGTCCTTAGGGCTAATGAAACCTAGAACATACCAGAATCTCTATGTGTTTTACATTAGGCAACTTTTGGGCAAATGAAAATACCCATAACAAAGAAAACAAATTTTCAGGATGACATAGGGATGGAGATAGTCAAAGAGGGAAGGAAGGAATCCAGACAGCTAGGAAGGAGCCTCTGCTCCATGGAAGGGGAGTTCACCTTGAACCTGTCTAAGGTAGGGATGTGTTAGAGAGCTCAGTGAAGAAACAAAGCCTCATGCACAAGTCTGTGATGTCAATGAAAAGGACAACCTCAAAGTCCATATTCTAAGAAGCCTCAACATGGATTTGGAGGCCATCAGGAAGGTAGTGTAGACTGGGGAAGAGAAGGAAAATGTGCTGCAGGGGCTTTAGTGATTTAGGGAGGTATAAATGTGTCTGGGCTACAGCTGGAACTTGGAGTGGAAAAGGGATGCTAAAGAGCAATGGTATGACAAGTGGAATGGATAATTTCATGAGTAGAACTGTTAAAAAGTGAAGAGAGGCCAGTTGTCTGCAACTAATGGGGAAGTTTAGCTATTCAACTGGCCTCATAGAATTCCAAAGAGTGGAAGGGTGTTCATAGAGAAATAAACAGGAGGGCTTACCCTATGTGGAAGAGAAAATTATATTTTGTTCTAGGCAGTAATACCTCAGAAAAAGTTGATAAGTAGATTTAGGTTATAAAGGGGGTTAGGAAATTTCTGAACAGGTTGTCATTGAAAGTTGACTCTTTGAAGTCTCCATTTTCTCCATATAGGAAATTTTAAAAAGAGACAATTTCAAAGGCCATCCTATGTTCAAACATAAGATAAACAGCTCGGTATAACATAAATAAAACAAATAAAAAGTGAAAATTGGGCTGAAACTGGGACTTGCTGAATTCTGGGTCCAGAAATTAGACAGAGATTGTTAGAGGTTTCAGATGTTGCAGAGTAACATAGACAAAAAAAGCTCCCCTGCTTCCAGGTAAGGAACCAAAGTCTGTGGTGAGGTGTGGTGGGGGTAGAGCTAGTAATACCACCCACAAAAAGAAGCTTGGCAAGATGTCATTGGACTCTTTTGGGGGGCTGTGGTTTACATCAAGGTGGGAGGAAGTAGACCCAGATTTCCACTTAGGACCAAGGCCAGGAATGTCTTGTCCAGAACATGCAGTATGAGTTCTAGTTTTATACTGGAAGTCTCAGGGAGCTGTATGGGGGTGCTCACAAAACTGATAGAGCAGGAAGGATACTGGGAGAGGAAGATGGGGGTGGGGAGAGCGAGACAGGGAACAAATCCTCATATAAGGCTGCAGATCTGAAATTCGCAAAACATGAAGGGAAAGTAATGTGAAGAAAAGGAAACAACAAAATCAACAATTTGGAGATGAATTCATCTCAATGAAATGAACATAATTAGAGCAATCTAAAAGGGACTTTAAGGCATGTGTGCAGAATCTTCAGAGGGATAAAGAATAACCCTAAAAAACACCAATAAATTATGACATTAAAGAGTCAGACATAAAAGAAGAAGAAAAGTTTCTGAAAATGAAACAATTGGAAATCTAAGAAGTAAAAAAATAATAATGGAAATGGGAAAATCTCAATAGACAAGATACATTTCATACTGGATGCAAAGGGAGAATTAGTCAATTAGAAGATTTTAGTGAAGAAGCCATCTAGATTAGAGCAAATAAAAATATAAGAGAGCAGTTAAGAAGTGTGGATAATAGCACACATAATAGGAATTCCAGAAGACAACAGAGGAAATAACAGACAACTAAAATTTAAAGAGTTTAAATAGCTAAACTTTTTTCCAGAATTGAGAAAACACGAGTCCTCAGACTGAAAATGCACATTAGAGGCTAAGGAGAAATTCACCCCCAGGCACATTGATATGAAATTAAAAAGTATAAAGTATAGAGGAAAACTTTTTTAGATTTACCAGAGAAGGGGAAAATCAGATTACTTTAGAAAGAAGGAATTTTAGGGGTGGGGGTAGGTTTGATAGAGGGAGGGTAAATGGTGAGACCACACCTATGGGGCATATTGCAAGGGTACAAGTCAAATCTATCAAGTATAGAACATAAATGTCTTAACACAATAATCAAGGCGAAAGCTATATTAATTAGTTTGATGTAAGCACTCCAAATTGGACAAAAAAAAATCAACACATTATACCCTACATATGCATACATGATCTATGGGTATATGACTTAATAAAAGGAAAAAAAAAAAAAAGTGCCTGCAATGATTGGCATAACCAGAAAAAAAAAAAAAAAGAAAGAAAAGAAGGAATTTTTCTTACATGGTCAGCAGGACACTCATTAATAATAATAAAGTCAGGAAAGGAATATCTTCAAACTTCTGAGAGAAAATGCAAGTTCCGATGGGTTAAAAGAATCTAGGTTTAGGCTGGGTGAGGTGGCTCAAGTCTGTAATCCTAGCACTCTGGGAGGCTGAGGTAGGTGGTTTGCCTGAGCTCAGGAATTTGGGACAAGCCTGAGCAAGGGAGAGACCCCATCTCTAAGAAAAAGTTGGGGGTTGTGGCAGGTGCCTGTAATCCCAGCTACTTGGGAGGCTAAGGCAAGAGGACCACTTGAGCCTAGGAGTTTGAGGTTGCTGTGAGCTATGACACAACACGCTACCGAGGGGGACAAAGTGAGACTGACTCAAATTAAAAATAAATAAATACAATAAAATAAAGTAAAATGAAATAAATAAAAGAATCTAGGCTTAAAAATATTCAATAAGAGGACAAACTAAAGGTTGACTGAGTTTGCACTCTTATTCCTCCCCGAGCCCGTGACTTGCTAGTGGAACTATCACAGGCCTACCTCATCTAGAAAAGTGGTTCTTAGCCAGTGGACATTTAGCAATATCTGGAGATATTTTGGATTGGCATGATTTGGTAGGTCCTATTTGCATTTAGTGGGTAAAGGAAAGGGGTAATCAATGAAATCTTGCAATGCACAGGATACCCCTCCACAAGAAAGACTTGTTTGATCCAACATGTGAATAGTGGTGCTGTTGAGAAATGCTGAGCTAGAAGAAAGCAAGAAACAATATGAGCCCAGAAACTGGTAAAATATATTGGTTAATCAAATTAACTATGCCATTAAAGAAATTATCATTGCTTGGTAAAAAGCATAGAAAAAAGTTTTAACAATGGGGGTTATTTAAAATTTTTTTATTATTACATTTTAGAGATGGGCTCTCACTCTACCACCCATCATAGCTCACTGTAGCCTCGAACTCCTGGACTCAAATGATCCTCCCATTCCATCTTCCTGAGTTGCTGGGACTACAGGTGCCCACTACCATGCTTGACTACTTAGAAAATTTTTATAGTGACAAAGTCTTGCTATGTAGCCCAGGCAGTAAGTGTATGTGTGTCCTCACACATGTGTGTGCATTTTAAAAACCACCTTATTGATGCATGAAAACATACAAAAATCTGTTTATATTTAATGTATTTAACTGGAGTTCAGAGACCAGTATGTATCTTTGAAACCCTCACCACAATCTATGCCATAAACATATCCATCACTTCTAGAATTTTTCTCCTGCTTCTTTATTAACTATGGGTATTTTTTTGTGATGAGGACACTTAACATAAGAATTCTCCTCTCTTAGTAATTTTCAGTACAGTATTGTTAGGTATAGGCATTATGCCGTACAGTAGCTATCTGGGACTTGTGTTTGAAATTGCTTTGGCTTTGAAACTGTCTCATTTAAAAATTTCCTATGTGTAGAAAAGGGAGGCTTCAAAGAATCAACTTTGAATCTTGACCAGAAATTTCCCATTTTCTATTACTGAAAGTTTGTATCCTTTGACTGATAGGAGGGTGATTTTCAGTAGTTAGTTAAAGCACAGTAGAGCCGTTGTGTTACTAAAGAGGAGGACAGAAATAATGAATAACCTTAGACTTTATCAAAAACATACACTGAAGCATGTATGTTAAAAATTTGGGGTAACAATCAAAAGAGTAGAAAAATAATCTATAATCCCAGACCAGCAAATGAAGGAAAGTAGGACTATAGACAACTTTATTAATTTGATAAAGTTTAGAAAAAGAAAGAACGTTGAGTGAGAAAAGCATGGAAAACAAAAGATGCAATTTAAAAGAGAAATAAGTTCAAATTTATCAGTAGATGCAACACATGAAAATAAATTAATCTCACCTATTATAAACTGCAAAGACACAATGTTGGGTCAAAAAAAACAACTGTAGAGTAATATATATCTCTATATATGCTAATGATACCATTTGTGTAAAGATTAAAGCATTATTATTTATTCTATATATATGTGTATTATTTATTTTTGTTTTTTATTTTTGACATTTTTTATTTCACTAGATTTAGGGGATACAAATATGATACACGAGTGAATTGTTTAGTGGTAAAATCCAGGCTTTTAGTGTATGCATCATTCAAATAGTATACATGGTATTGAATGGGTAGATTTTGACCCCTCACTCCCCTTCCACCCTCCTTTCTTCTGTGTGACCCAAGTCTATCATACCACTCTGTGACCATGTATACCCATCATTTGGCTTCCACTTGTGAGAACAGGTGGTATTTGTTTTTCCATTCCCAATATACTTCACTGAGGATAATAACTTCCAGTTCCATTCAAGTTGCTGCAGAAGACATTATTTCCTTCTTTTTTATGGTTGAGTGGCATCCATGGTATATTGAATGAATGTTGTTGTTTATGGATAAATACACACAGAAAATATTTTAAAACATAAAAATAAAAGTGCCACCTTTGGGATTATGGTTTGCAGTGGGATCGGAGAGAGAAGAATGACACTGAAAGAAGATAACACATGAAATTACCATCTCTTCTGAAATATTTTACTTCAGAAAAGGGAAAATCTAAATATGGAGAAAAAGTTAACATTGGGGTAGTTGGTACACAAATATTCATTTTTAAAATAGCCTTTATACTTTTCTGAATATTTGAAATATGCTTAAATACATCACTATAGATGTATTACAAATGGAATAAAGAATATTTACCAAGAAAGGGTGAATAAAGGCAGCATATCTGATAATAGAGTTTTAGACACAGAAAAATCTGCGTTTTTTTCTGTAATGATGTTTTCTTACACATCTGGTGTTTTCACCTATACAAAGGTGACTAACTCATAATTATTTCAGACCATTGTATTTTAGTTCTATTTTCTATTAATGACATATATAACAAATGATATCATAATTTATATAAAATAAATCAGCAAAAATTAATCCATTCATAAATAGATCCACAAATAAGATACATCAGAATTTCCCATAGGAGCAGGCTGTGTCTGTAGGACACAGCGGAAGGAAATTGTGGATGTGGCATGTGTGATGGAGAGAAGTCTGTTTTTGTATCAACTCTGCCCTGCAGGACTGGGCAAGTTGCTTATGTATGTGATTATCTGTCTCATCTCACTAGGAGATCAGATGCCTTATAAAAAATAAACAAGGTTAGTAACACTTGCCTTTTGATTGAAATGGTGAAGGTGAAAGTACTACACAAATTTTAATAGGCAAACTAGGACATCTGAAAGAGGAGAATGGGGTGGACTGTGAGACTTCAAGGAGGAGAAATGTTTATGCCCCAAATGGTGGAGCTCTGGGCAGCGGAGATGCTTGGAAAGTAAAGAACGCTTCTGTTCCCTACTCAACACGTACCTTAGGCAAAAGGGCACTAAAATTAATTCAAAGCACTCAATCCCAGGGGCATCTCCCTATGTGCTGCTGCAATTGGGTAAAAGACAATGGTATAGGACAGGTTAGTAAGAAATGAGCGTTCAGTGGAGCTGCTAGTTGATGAATTATGATGGACTGTGAACTTTACATATATATGTGTGTATATGTACATAATAAAACTGACATATGTATCAGTCGAAAGTATGCTGAGAGGGGTAATTACTTCAGAAGTCACATCTTTAAGTATTGACCAATCTGAGAGGATTAGCGTAATATCATCTCTTGATAGCTAAGGAGGTGGTAGGCATGCTAGCCAAGGGGTTAATGGGTTCCCACAAATTCTCTGGTCCCTCTCCATCTAGCAGTTCCTGTCATGTTGGTCCCTGTGGCAGTTGGGCAGCAAGTTAAATTGCTTCAATATAATTTGGGAATCTGTAACACATTCCATTATCCCATGTATCCCAAAGCACTTGGTGTTTAGAGAAAGTCATCATTTTCTCAGGTTTGTTACAGGAGCAGCAAAGAAAAACAACTCTGGTAGCTGCAATGGAAGTGGAAAGAGGCCTCTCAAAAGTCATTCACAGTTCATGAAAAAATGTCTAGGCAAGGAGGAACCTCCAACATTCTGAACAATAGCAACAGTAGGGGCTGCAACAATAGACAGCATTTACTGATTACAATGTGACATGCACTTTGCTGAGTGTGTACATAAATTATCTCATTTATACCTTGCAATAGCCCTATGAGGTAGTTACTATTATTTTATTGATTCTCTAGATAAGAACACCAAGGCTCAGAGCTCACACAGCCAATAGGCAACAGAATAGGAATGGGAACCTACATGTGTGGCCTTCCAGAGCCCAAGATCCTAAGCTCTAATCTAGTGCTTTTTGAATTCCTGTCTCAGGCAAGTAGCTTCCTGACTTTTGCCAAATCCACCTACCACCTAAACAATTATCTATTAAATATTTGTTTAACTCACTCTCCACCAACATTTTTTTTTCAACATCTCATTGTTAGATAAAACACATATATATAAAAAACCACACAGACAGAGATTGGATGTGACACTTTGTCTCAAAAACCATATTCCCCCCCCGCCCCAAATAAGCAATAGCAGATGTTTATGTGGAGGAGAGAGAGGACTTAAATATCTTGCTATGTCTCTTTAAATTTTTAAAATTTATTTTTTAATTTACTTTATTTTAGAGATTAAGGTCTTGCTTGCTTTGTTGCCTAGGCTGGAGTGCAGTGACATGATCATAGCTCACTGCAACCTTGAATCCTGGCCTTGAACAATCCTGCCCACTTGCCTCCCTAGTAGCTGGGACTACCAGTGGATGCCACCACACCTGGCTAATGTTTAAAAACATTTTTTTAGAGAAGGGAGTCTTGCTTTGTTGGCTGGTCTCTAACTCTTGGCTTCATCTCTCCTCCTGCCTTGGCCTCCCAAAGTGCTGGGATTATAGGCATGAGAAACCACACCCAATCTCTTAGCCTCTTTACTTTTCTTTTGCATGTGAAGTATACTTTCTTGGGATGCTGTCTATTTGGAGAAAGGGAGGCTCTTGGTTTTCTGATTGTGTCTTCTGTTATTTCAGTAGAAATCTTATTTTCAGCTATGTGCCATTTACTTCCCCTTCACTCTCAAGCCACTCAAAGGGATACTATATCAATGAGGGTCCAGTCAGAAGACAATAAATGCAATAATAATTGGAAATGGAGACCTAATATAAAGAATTGTCAACTACAAATAAGTAGTTTGCTCCTTAAAAGAATAAAAGAGGACTCTAAAGGGATCAAAAAGTAACGTTAAAAAATTAGCTTCTATTTCTTGCTGAGGGCAAGGGGAAATAAAGGAACTAAGAACTGAAAGAGCATCCAGACACTCACAAGCCTAAGATTCAGACCTCTTCAATGAGGAGCCCATCTGTAATGACAAAGCTTGCCAGAAGACTTGCATGAGGTGTGGATAAATTATTGAGTGTAGCTAGAGCCACTATGGCAGTGGCTCACAGGATTCTCCAACAGTCAGCTGCTGGGTAGGTAGAACATGGGTTGAGGGTATAGCTGGAGATATAAGGAAGCCCCCCACCGGAGTGGGGTACAAGTGGCTCCCAGGTATAGATAGAGTAGCTTGAGGGCACATCCAGAGCTTGTCTATGAAGACCACTAGGCTACAGTGGTGAATGAAAAAGGTGGCTAGCATCTAGAAGGGAAGTGGCAGCTTCTTGTGGCAGCCACCTTGAAGTGTTACGTCAGCACTGGATGAAGCCTTACTTGTTATGGAGACATGTTTCCAGGGTCTAGATTTAGCATCACAAAGTAAGGGAAGGAAGGGTGGCTTTAGAGCTGGGAGACAATACATTGATAAATGAAATAGACACTTCCTTTTCTCCTAGAAATTGCACATTTTAAATAATGCTGTGTTTGAAACTACAGCCTTTCAAGCACCTTATTTGCAATTCACACTTGCCAGTAGTCTTATCTACTGTGTTCCATGTTTTCTCAGTATTTCTCACCCCAGGATGGGTTCCTCTCTCTCTGGAAGTGAATTTATATGTATTTTTGAATCTCTAGCATGTTTTGCTTTCCCTTTCTTGTGGTGTCCCCTAAATCTCTTTTTTTGCCATGAGCCATTAATTTGGTTCTGCTGGTTTCAGATGTGTATTTTCCCACCTATTTGAAAAACAAGGTGCATAGCTTTATTTGTGTATCAGTAAGCTATTACTGTGTTACAAAAAACCACATAGGTGGCATGTAACAATGAGCGCTTATTTCTTACTTGTGCATTTTCAGGTCTGCTGGAATTTGGTTGATCTAGGCTGGACTTAGTTACAAACCATGAATTGGGTCCAGGTGTATCCCATAGTCTTTCATTCTCTTCCAGTTAGTAGCTATGCAAGGTATGTTATTTTTCATGGCAAAATACAGTGCAAGAAACTAAGCCCCTCTATGAGAACATGTTTTATGTCTCCATTTGCAACATATCCCAATGATCAAAGAAAGGTATGTGACCAAGTTCAACATCAATGAGATTTTTAAAAAAGGTGTTTTTTGCACAGAAGTTTGTAGAGACAGGAAGTCAATATTTGCTGAACAATAATTTGCCATAGAATTTCTTTCTGTTTATAAATAAATATCTATATACCTCCTACACTCAAAATATTCTCACTTCCATTCCAAGAGCCTCCAAAATTTTATTACATGGCATAAAGCTTGAAGTCTAGGATTTCATGATCTACATTAACTGTGATACAGAGACTTTCGAACTAAGAAGTCAAGTTGTTATCTACTGCCACTCCACACATATCTAAAACTATAATGGTGGACCAGAAATAGATGAACTGCAATAAGCATTGTAATTTGAAAAGGGCAAGAACAGCAATCAATATAGCGCATAGACACTGGTCCTTAGAAATACTGAAACTCTGCTGGACAAATGCTGAGAGTAGAGATATTTCTCCTTTAGGTTGTGGTGACCCCCTGTAAGAGTAGTCCTAAGTCTATCATTCCTCACTATTTTTGGCTGCACCCTTTGAAAGTTTGTCCTTGTTTTATTATTTGATTCCTATCACAAAAGTGAGTGCCAAAAGTCACACACATACAAACACATATTTTTGATACATGCTTCTCTTTTTCTAGGCTTAAAAAGCAGCAAATGGGGACAGAATGCTTCTATCATGTAATGTTCAAATTCTCTAGTTGTCCCTTTGTTTTACTGAAAGGATCTACGGATGCTCCTTTTATACCTTTAGAAATGCAAGCAAGTATGATAGCCACACCCTTAATTTGATCTTTATTCTGAGGCCATGTTATAGTGGAGCCCCCTTGGGTTTGGCTTTTTCTTTGAGGCTGTGTCATAAGGGCAACAGCTTTGATTTAGTAAAAAGCACTTTTATTTTGAAACCCTATAATTTCACTTTAAATATTGCTTAACAACTGGTTAGTGTTTTTCTGACTGAATCTTTTTCATGTTGTACCTTATGAAATGCAGCTTACTGCAACCAGCTCACATTTTCAATGTTCTACCTCAAACAACATGAAACATTTATGAGGCACATGTTCTATCTTTGAAGATACTGCATGTGATATTTTACCAAATAATTTGTCACTGAATAGCATAGATCTTGTTTTTCATCCTTATCTGACAGTTTCCTCATTATCAACTTTCCAGTCCTAAAATTAATACCAAACATTTTACATTTTTATTATAGCAGCATCTTATTTCTGGTACTAATTTCTGTATCTGACAGCTATTGCCACAAAACAAATAACCCTAAAATTCAGTAGCATAAAACAATAAACATTTATTTTTAACTTTTTTGCAAGTTTTCAGGGACTCAGCTAATCTAGCTTGTACACGTAACATTTGCTTATAAGCTGCAAGTTGTATTCAGGTCCTAGTCCAAGGTCTCTCTTTCTCTATGGCCCAGCTGCTAAATAAGGCATGCACTTCTCATGGCATAAAACAAAACAAAACAAAACAAAAAACAGGAGTGCAAAGACCAAATCAAGCATGGAAGCACATTTCAAGTTTCTGTGTAATCAGTTCCCAAAATGCTATTGACCAAAGCAAGTCACATCACTACTCTCAATATCAGTGGTGGTGATGATTCCTATGTATGAAGGAGAGTGAACACATATTTTCTGAACAATAATCAAATCATCTAAATCATCTATCACATCAGTTCCCACCTTTTCTGCACCAGGGACCAGTTTTATGGAAGATAATTTTTTTATGGACCAAGGTGGAGAGAATAGATTTTCATAAGGAGTGCACAACCTAGATCCCTTGCATGTGCAGTTAACAGTAGGTTTTGTGCTCCTCTGAGAATCTAACACCACCATTGATGTGACAGGAGGCAGAACTAAGGCAGTGATGCAAGTGATGGGGAATGGCTGTAAATACCAACGAAGCTTCACTCACTTGCCTGCTGCTCACTTCCAGCTGTGTGGTCCAATTCCTAACATGCCAAGGATCAGTGCCTACGAGTTGAGGACTGCAGATCTAATATACTACAATCTGTCTCCTAATTATGCTACAATGGACACAGGTTTTAGCAACATCTGTCCCACTTGTCTGTTGGTTTTTTGAGGGCATATGAGAAATTTAGATTCATATATCAGCAGCTGTTATGCTATGGGAACCTAGGTTCCTCTTTTTAAAATCCACTGAAGTATTTTTTTCTTTTAAATTTTTATTTAGTCTTAAGTAATAATATCCATAAATAAAAGATTTAATGTGCTCAATATATTTTCTTAATATACATGGTTTTAAATATGTAAATATAAAAGCTATAGGGTTTTTGTATTAGTCAGAGATAATCTTTTGTATCTCTATGGAATCTGTTATTATTTCCTCCTTTTCATTTCTGATTGAGGTTATTAGAGATCTTACTTTTCTGTTTCTAGTTAATTTGGCCAAAGGTTTATCAATTTTGTTTATCTTTTCAAAGAACCAACTTTTTGTTTTGTTAATTTTCTGAATGATTATTTTATTTCCAAGTTTCATTTATTTCTGTTTTGATTTTGGTTATTTCTTTTCTTCTTCTAGGGTTGGGATTGGATTGCTCTTCCTTTTCCATTTCCTTAAGATGATTCATTAGGTTGTTGATGTGTGTTCTTTCTGTTTTTATGGATGTGGGGATCTAATGTAATAAATTTTCCTCTTAGGACTGCTTTTACAGTATCCCACAGGTTTTGGCAGCTTGTGGCTTCACTGTTCTTATGTTTGAAGAATCTAATAATTTCCTTCTTTATCTACTTGATCTAACTGTTATTCAGCATAAGATTGCTTAGTTTCCATGACTTTGTGTGAGGGAGGAACTTTTTGTTGGAGTTGAGTTCCACTTTTAATCCCTTGCGGTCTGAAAAGATAAAAGGAATTATTTTAATTCTTTTAATTTTGTTGAAGTTTGATTTATGTCCTAGGATATGATAAATTTTGGAACATGATCTATGGGCTGATGAGAAGGATGTATACTCATTAGTTTTGGGATGGTATGTTCTGTATATGTCTATTAATCCCAATTGTCCTAGGGTCATGTTTAAGTCCCTTATATCTTTGTTTAATTTCTGTCAGAGGGTGTGGCAATTTCTGTCAGAGGGGTGTTAAAGTCACCAGCTATTATGGTGTTGTAGGGTATTATATTGTTCAGACCATTTAGGATTTGTTTCATAAACTGGGAGCATTTAAGTTGGGTACATATATATTTAGAATTGAAATGTTCTCTTGTATTATTCCCTTCACCAGTATGGTGACCATCTTTGTCTTTTTTAGCTTTTATTGCTTTAAATCCACTTGTATCTGAAAATAAGATTAAGACTTCTCCTTTCTTCTGATTTCCATTTGCCTGAAATATGGTTTTCCAACCCTTCAGTCTGAGTGTTGTTTTGTCCCTTGAGGTTAGGTGTGTTTCCTGGAGACTTATAGGTGGCTTATGCTTTTTTAATCAGTCAGCCAGCCTGTGTCTCTTCAGCAGGGAATTCAAAACATTCACATTTATTGAGAGAACTGGTAAGTATGGTGGAGTTCTATTTATCTTATTTTGTGATGATCTGTTGCTTAGTTTTTTCCCTTGTTGTTTAGTTTCTGGGTATCTGCTTTGCTGAAGATCCATTGTGATGGTTAGTGGTCAGTGTGGAGAATGGGTCTGAGTATTTCCTGCAGAGCTGGTCTTGTTGTAGTGAATGTATTCAATGTATATATCTCAGTAAAGGATGGGATTTCTCCATTGAATTTGAAGCTTCCTCTATGCCCAGGAATTTGACAGTGTGGAGAAAATAGACCAACACCTGGAATCATACAACCTCTGTGGACTTAACTAGAAATAAATAGATCTCTTAAACAGATGAATGTCAAGCACTGAAATTGAAGAAATAATAACAAAGCTCCCTCCACCCCCCCAAAACTCTAGAACAGATGGATTCACACAGAATTCTATCAAACTTTCAAAGAAGAGCTTGTACATATACCAAAAAACCTATTCTAAAACACTCAGAAAGAAAGAACCTCCCCCAACACATTCTATGAAACAAACATCACCCTGATATCAAAACCAGGAAAGGACCCAACTAAAATGGAGGACTACAGACCAATTTCACTAATGAATATCAATACAAAAATACTCAATACAATTTTAGCACATAGATTACATCTACCTATTAAAAAAATTATATGTCACAATCAAGTAGGCTTCATCCCAGGGATGCAAGGTTGGTTTAAGATACACAAGTCCATATTTACCCAGAAGAAATGAATCATTTTATCACAAGGTCATTTGCATTAGAATGTTTATTGTAGCTCAGTTCACAATTGCTAAGACATGGAGGCAACCCAAGGGCCTGTCAACCCAAGAATGAATCAATAAACTGCAGTATATGTATAAAATGAAATGCTATTTAACTATAAAAAAAGATGGTGATTTTACAACTTTTGTATCAACCTGGATGGAATTGAAATGCATTCTCCTTTTTTAAAATTTTTTTTTATTAAATCATAGCCGTGTACATTAATGCGATCATGGGATACAATGTGCTGGTTTTATATACAATTTAAAATATTTTCATCAAACTGGTTAACATAGCCTTCATGGCATTTTCTTAGTAATTGTGTTAAGACATTTATATTCTACATTTAGTAAGTTTCACCTGTACCCTTCTAAGATGCACTGTAGGTGTGGTCCTGGGGGGAGGATGGGTAGAGGGAGGGAAATTGGTGAACTGCATTCTTCTTTGTAAAGCATCACAAGAATGGAAATTTAAGTATCCAACATACACAATACTTATACGAATCTGATAGAAAAATGACTGCATCCCCATATGAGAAAATAACTCAAGTATTCTTCAAGGGGGTAGGGAGGAAAGGGGAAAGAGGAAGAGGGAGGGGGATTGGTGGGCTCTCACCTGATGGACACATTCTGAGGGTGTACAGCACACCCTCAGGATGAAGGGCTCATCTGCCTCCACTATAACTTGAACTTCACCTTAGCAACACAAACAATGTAACCTAACATTTGTATCTTCATATTAATCTGAATTTAAAAAAAAATTATAAAATAATTAAAATAACATATACAAATCCATAAATGTAATTAACCACACAGGGAGAAGAAAAAACAAAGACTATATGATCCTCTTAACAGATGCAGAAAAAGCACTTGACAAAATTCAGCATCCTTTTCTAACAAGAACTCTTAAGAACATAGGCATAGGTGGCACATTTCTTAAATTGATTGAAGCCATCTATCAATAACAAACCTACAGCCAATATCATACTGAATGGAGTAAAACTGAAAGCTTTTCCATTTACAACTGGAACCAGATAGGGATATCCACTATCGCCACTACTGTTCAACATTGTTTTGGAAGTTTTAGCCAAAGCAATCAGGCAAGAGAAGGATATTAGGGGTGGGGCATCCAAATGGAGGGAGAAGGGGTCAAACTCTCTCTCTTTGCTGATGATTTGATCTTATACTTAGAAAACCCCAGAGACTCAATCATAAAACTCTTGGAACCAATCAGGAAATACAGTAACATCTCAGGGTATAAAATCAATGTCCATAAATCAGTAGCCTTTGTATACACCAATAATAGTCAAGTTGAGAGGTCACAGTAGCTTCGAAGAAAATGAAATACCTGGGAGTATACCTAACTATGGAGGTGAAGGATCTCTCCAAAGAGAATTATGAAACCCTATGAAAAGACATAGCAGAAGACATTAACAAATGGAAGAGTATACCATGTTTGTGGCTAGGAAGAATCAACATTATTAAAATGTCTACACTTCCTAAAACAATCTATAGATTTAATGTAATCCCCATTAAAATACCAATATAATACTTTGAAGAACTAGAAAAAATAGTTCCTCATTTTGTATGGAATCAGAAACTATCCCATATAGCCAAGGCATCACTCTGTCAAACTGTAGGTTATATTATAAGTCCATAGTGATCAAAACAACATGTTATTGGCAAAAAAAAAGAGACATAGACATATGGTACACAATAGAAAACCTAGAGATGAAACCAGCCTCTAGAGATGAAACCAGCCTCTTATTGCCATCCGATCTTCATTAAACCAAACAAAAGCATAAGTGGGGAAAAGAATCCCTATCCAACAAATGGTGCTGGGAGAAATGGGTATCCACATGTAAAAGACTGAAACTGGACCTGCACCTTTCACCACTTACAAAACTTGACTCAAGGTGGATAAAAGATTTAAATCTAAGACATGCAATGGTAAAAATCATAGAAGAAAATATGGGAAAAACTCTTGATGATGTTGGCCTGAGGAAAGATTTTGTGAAGAAGATTTTAGTGGCAATTGCAACAACAAAAATAAACAAATGGGATTTAATTAAGCGAAAAGCTTCTGAACAGTTAAGGACACAACAATTAAAGGGAATAGACAACCCTCAGAATGGGAAAAGATATTTGCCTGTTACAAATCTGACACAGTGTTGATAACTAGAAACTACAGAGAACTCAAATTAATCAACAAAGAGTAAACAATCCTACCTATCACTGGGCAAGAGGGAACAGAACCTTCTCTGAAGAAGCCAGATGAATGGCCAACAAAAGCATGAAAAAATGCTCATCATCCCTACTCATTAAAGAAATGCAAATCAAAATCACCCTGAGATACTACCTAGCCCCAGTGAGAATAGCTCATATCACAAAGTCCCAAAGCTGCAGATGCTGGCCTGCATGAGGAGAGAAGGGAACACTTTTACACTGCTGGTGGGATCGCAAACTAATGCTACCTCTTTGGAAAGCAGTATGGAGAATCCTCAAAGAACCCTGATTAGACTCTCATTTGATCCTACAATCCCATTACTAGGCATCTATCCAGAAGAAAAAAAACATTTTATTTGCACTAGATTATTTATATCAGCTCAATTTACAATTGCCAAGATGTAGAAACAATCCAAGTGCCCATCAACCCACAAATGGATTGAATGGGTTAATAAAATGTGGTATATGTATACCATAGAATACTATTCAGCCATAAAAAATATGGAGAGTTTACAAGTTTTATATTACCCTGGATGGAGTTGAAACACTTTGTCCTTAGTAAGGTATCACAAGAAAGGAAAAGCAAGTATGCAATATACTCAATACTAATATAAAGCCAGTTGATGAACTAATACATGTCCTCACAAGAGAAAAACTCAATTCAATTGGGCGGCGCCTGTGGCTCAAAGGAGTAGGATGCTGGCCCCATATGCCGGAGGTGGTGGGTTCAAACCAATCCCCGGCCAGAAACTGCAAAAAAACAAACAAAAAAAACCTTAATTCAATTTAAGTTGAGGGGAAGGGAGAGGAAGGAGTGGGGAAAGGAAAGGGGGTAGGGGGACTTGTGTGCGCCCACCTAATGGGCACAATGTAAGGGTATATGGCACCCCTCCTGGGGATAGGACACACACCCCCAAAACAAACAAAAAAACTGTAAGAAACTTGTTTTTTCCCATACTATAACCCTCTGGTTTACCAAGTGGGGGACCTGTACCAAAGTTTTGGATAAACATTGCATGATAAAGCTTCCCTACCCCTCTGATGTAGGTGTCTCTTGTCCTTTCCCCCCAGACAAGAAACCTACTTCATTCAATAAGTTTCTGTTCATTCTGTGTGTCTTCCTGGCCTCGGTAATAGGTGTGGCTTCAACACTGTAGGTGGTAAGAACACACAGCACTCACTCTGTCTTAGAGGGGGTCTCGATGCTTCACCTGTTGGCTAGAATAATTCTCACAGCAGCCCTCTGACATTGGTACTATCATTATCTCCATTTCACAGATAAGGCCACTGAGGCAAAGAGAACATAAGCAACTCTCCACAAGTCATGTTGTCGATAAGTAGCTAAGCTAGGTGTCTTCAGTGGTTTGTTGTTCTGTCTCTGGCAGACCCTCAATAAAGATTTGTTGAGTGAATGGATGAACTAAATCTGTTACTTGGGGTCTTTGTCCATTTTGGGTTGCTATAACAAAATTTATAGAGAAGAGAAATGTATTGCTTACAGTTGTGGAGACTGAGAGTGCAAGGTCAAGGTGCTGGTAGGTGAGAGCCTGGTGTTTCTCTTTCAAAGATAACGCCTGTTGCTGCATCCTCTGGAGGGAAAAAGTGCTGTGTCTTCCTGTGGCTGAAGGGCAAGTTCCAGGAATGCTGCACAAAGCCTGATTTACAAGGGCTTACTCCTATTTCTGAGGGAGAGGCTCTCTTGGTCCAATCATACATAAGGGCCCCACCTCTTACTATGGATACAGTGGCTATTAAGTTCAACACCTGAATGTTGGAGGGGACACATTCAAGCCATAGCATATGATTAACCAAAAAGCCAGTCAGAGTTTAGGACTATTATATGGTGTTCTAGAATTATAGAAGCCTCACAGCACAGTCTGCTTCTCTGAAGGGTTAGGATCTGTCTGTTTCACAAACAGCCTCCCCCAACCAGCTATTAAAGCAGTACTCTATTTAAAAGGAAAGAAATGCTATTATTTGGTACTTCGCCCGCAGAGAAGCATTAACTCACCACTAGACAGAAATGAACGCCCTCTTCCTCTCTCCTGGGCTGCACTCCTTGCTGAAACAGTACCAAAGATTCCAGTGAGTGCTGTATGTGGACCAGGAATGGGTTAAGAGCTTCAGGCGCAGTTCTGAGGCACCCTTAGGAACAGATGATTGCCTTTCTTTTTCCTTTCTCCTGGAGGCAAATATTAACTCAGCCAGCTCCTAGAATTTATTTGTGCTTAAGATAAATTAATAAGAACCAAAGAGCCACTCTCAGGTGTTGGTAGCAGGCTAGAGTGCCTGAGGACAGTAATTCATTTCAATTCCAATATCACCGCCTTTTGGGCCACATGGTGGGAGCCCACAGAGTTTGCCATGGTGCTTGGGCCAAGCACCTCGCAGGCTTCTGGAGCCGGGAGCCCCTCACACTTTGAGGCTTTAATATAGTTTTCTCTGCTTGCTTGCCTGTACATAATTGTGAGAGGCACCAGAGCAAGAAAGAATAATGTGACCTTCCAGCGCTGTGAAAACAATTGTGTCCTCTATGAATTTGTAGGTTGAGCGATGATGCAAATTAGGGCTTTAGCTTATTCTTTAGGGTGAAGCACCTGAGACCTTGAGTTACCTTGATGATATTTCATCATTATTTCCTAATACCCAGTAGGAGCTCTGCCCTGCCCCCTTCTTAATTAAAGAATTCCAAGTCCTTGGAATAAAATTACCTTGGGTGTTCTCATCTCTTAACCCTGCTCGGCCCCCTTCCCATCACAGCGTAGATAAGGATCAAAGGCACATCCTGATCTGACCAAAAGCCAGAAGAATTTATTTCATGCCCATTTAATGAGTATTTATGGAGCATCTACTAGATATCTGGAGAATTTTGGCAGATCCTCCTACCCCATGCTAGACCCCGGGATAGCAGGCAAGGCAGAGAAAACCTGGATTTTATGTCTGATCCAGCTCTGTGAGCTGGGCAAATTAATTTCTCAGTTGCTTCTTCTGCAGATTTGAGATTACAATGTTTATTATTATAATTTTAAATTGGAATATAATAATTGCACATGTTTATGGGATACAGAGTGATTTTTTGGGGGGGAGTTTGAGACAAAATCTTGCTCTGTTGCCTGGGCTGGAGTGTAGTGGTGTCATCAGAGCTCACTGCAATCTCAAATTCCTGGGCTCAAGTGAGTTTGTTCCCTGGCTCAACTCCAACCCATGCCTAATTTTCTTATTTTTTATAGAGATGGGGTCTTGCTCTTGCTCATACTGGTCTTGAACTCCCGCCTTCAAGCGATCCTTCCCCTTATGCCTCTAGAGTGCTAGGATTACAGGAGTGAGCCATTGCACCCAGCCAGAGCAATATTTTGATACATGAATGCAATGTGCAATGATTGAATTAGAGTACTTTGCATTTCAATCACTTTAAACATTTATGATTTTGTTGTGTCGGGAACACTCAAAATCCTCTTTTCTAGCTATTCGAAAATATACAATAGATTATTGTTAACTATTGTCACTATAGAACACTAGAATTTACTACTTGTGTCTAACTGTAATTTTTACTCCTTAACCAATCTTTCCTGATCCTTCCTCCCCCTCCCTGTCCCAGCCTCTGGTAACCACTGTTCTATTCTTCTTTGAGATCAACTTTTTTAGCTTCTACCTAGGTGTGAGATCATGCAGTATTTATCTTTCTGTGCCTGGCTTCTATTTCACTTAACATAATGTCCTGTACTCTCATTCCTGTTGCTTTGCATGGCAAGATTTCGCTCTTTTTGTATGGCTGAATAGTATTTCATTAGGCATATCACCAGGTTACGGTTATCCATTCTTTTGTTGATGGACCCTTAGATTGACTCCAGATTATGTGTATGCCTTAAGTTTTTTTTTTTTTTAAATTATTTACTCATTTAACTTTTGTTGTTGTTGTTGAAGTTTTTGGCCAGAGCCAGGTTTGAACCCGCCACCTCTGGTATATGGAGCTGGCGCCCTGCTCCTGGAGCCACAGGTGCCACCCATTATGCTGTAAGTTTTAAAACAAATACTTTCCATGTGATGTACAGCACAAAGAATTACACGGAGTAGATGCTCTGCAAATGTTGGTTCTATGCCATCCCCTTTCCTCCTCTCCTAGTCTCCCTCCTCCCCAGGTACAGAGATAACTAAAATACAGTCTTTGTTCTTGAGGGAACAGCCCAGTGGGGAAATAGGTTTGTAAGGAGATGAACTCTAACAAAATGTAATAAGTCCGCAGAGGAGCATGAATGTGCCATGGGAAGCCAGAAGAGGAAGCAACTGATTTCCTAATAAAATTAAAGCTGTAGAGACTTCAAAAATCTCTCAGCTTCCTCATTTTACAGGTGAGAAAATTCAAACCCAGGGAAGTCATGTGACTTGTTCAAAGTCATGGCAGGCACATTGTGGCAGGGGTCAGGGTGAAAGCCAGGACTCCAGATTCATAGCTTGTTGCTATGATCATACAGAATATGAGGCAGTGATTGCATCAGAAAAAAAATGAAGACTTTGCATCAAATAGGGCACAAGGCTGGAATCAGAGTAGATGGGTCTGGAAGTGGGAAGGGAGTTTGGAAAGTGCAGAAATCAGGCACAGTGTTGTGCCGGCGGAGTCTGTGCCTGCTCTGTTCTGGGAACTTGAGCACGGTTCATGTTCGGGTGATCCCCACATCCTCTTGGAAAGTAGGTTTTCTGTTCCGGAAGCCAAATTTAAGAGTGACTTCTGCAGGGCAATTTATTCTAAGGAAGGGTGTTGTTGAGGGAGAGATCCAGGAGGAAGGAATATGTCCTTGACATTGGAAACCATCAGGAAGCGTGCAGAGGACTTTGGCAATGCCAGGTTCTCAAATAAAACTACATTTGAATGTGGAGAGGGAGCTTCATTTTACTGTGACCCAGATTAAAGCTTTGGATTAGGATGCTTCTAGTAAGAATGTGGGAATTACCCCCGCCGAAGGAGCCATCTTCAGAGATGCTGCCCAGGTCCTGCTCTCTCCCCCACCCCAAGCAGAGGGGATGGAAATCCACGGACGTGTGTGCACTTTGGCGCAGGCAGCTTCCGGATTAGCCTCTGAAATTAAGGACCAATTCATCTAAATCCTCTCTACCCCGCAACGTTTCAATTGCATCGAGTATCTGAAACTCCAGAGCAAAAGAAGAGGAGCAGCCTAATTATTTGGGTGTTGGAAGGAAGAAACAGTAATAATGATCCACATTCCTCCTAATCTCCCGTGTCTAGTTTCACCATTAAAATGCATTTACAACGCAGGTGTTCTAAGAAAGATGGAGTCCTGTTTTTTTGTTTAATAGGAAAAATGATCAGAGTTGAGTTGGTCAAAGCAGCAATACAACAAAGATATGTTGCTTGGCCTCCTCACTCCACAAACCAGGGCGGCTGTCTGAGCTGGTTTCTGCTCTCATTGCCACCCCCTGCCCCCTGGAGCCGATCAGGATCAGAATGGGAGTATTTTTATTTCTGACTTCTTTTTTTGTTTGTTTTTAAGACTGGAGTCTAAGGTCAGAGTTTAATTATAAGTAGCGACCAAACTCCGTATCTTATTTAGGAAGTCAGTGTTTAACTAATAGCAGAAACAAAAATAAGTCTCTGGCTAGGTTTTGCTGACCCTCACAAGATTGTCTCTTACACTTGGTACGTTTGAAGTCAAAACATGCTCATTCTTGGAGTCTTAAACACCGTGTTGCTATGATTTTTTTTCTGTTTTTTTTTTTTGTAGGTATAAAAAGAAGCTAAAGCAATATCCTTTTGGAAAATGCCCAATGTTTTAGCCAATGTCTACTTTACAATGTATTTCCCAAGACTACATAATTACAGTGAGAACTTCAAGAAATCTCCTGTGGTTATGTGTGTTTTTTGGCTTCAGTTTCCTTTCTCAGCAAAAAGGCCAAGAGATCAGAGCTGTCTTGCCTTCAGCACTCTCTTTTTCTCTGCATCCAAGTACATTTAGGATGGGTTCTCTGTGGCTTTCTAAATTCCTTCTTCTTCCTTGGCTGTTCCTATATTCCCTGATTGCTTTATGGGAAAATATGGCAGAATGCTGGGCTTTTGCAATTCTAAGGTTCTTTGGAAATCCACAGAGCAGGGGCTGTGGAAATCTCTGATGTTCTGCTTCACTGGGGTGTTATCAAACATGACATGGGCACCTTTCAGCCCTTCTTCAGACTCCTACTGGGCTGGCAGCCTGCGGAGTCTATGCAGATTGTGAACAAGCCTGATGAGCCTGCACATCCAGGTTGTCATCATCTTGGACAAGTCAGAACGGGTAGGTAAAGCGAGTGCAAGATTTGCACAAGCAAATCAGGATGCAGGAGAATGGACTGCAGCACCAAAGACGCCGGCGGGGCTCTCAGCCCTCCTGAGTGTCAGTTCTTTGGCTGCAGGACAGAGTTGAAAATCCTTGCCTGAGTTGCCCACTCTGAGAAACAAAGCCAGCTGGATTAAAGTGCTTTGAAAAAGTAAGGAGTGCTGAATTATGGAGGGACTCTTTGGAAATTCTTTTTGATCTGCATAAATGACAGACATTGAGTGTGAACCATGGAGTTGACGCACCTGTCACACATCATCTGTGGGCAGCGATGGCTCACATCTTCCTTCATTTCCTGCTTCCTCTTCTCAGCCACAGCCCTCTGTCCTGTCCATAGCCTGGGTCTCCCGCCAACGATTCTGACTTTTTGTCTTAATAGGTTTTGCTGGACTCTGGTAGCCCAGGGGAGGAGTTCGTACAGTCAAGCAGAATGTCTCTAAGAGCATGTAGACTGTCCAGGGGAATATTCCTAATTCCCAAATCTGCTGCTAGAGAGAAGCGGGAGAGTGAGCTTTCCTGAGATCTGGACATGACTAGAGTATCCAGGGGAAATCAACAATACTAAAGGGAAACGCAGAAAGGGCAACTGCAGCACATTGCAATTGCAATGGGCATGAGGGGAAGATGTAGAGAAAAGGCTGCCCTTTGATTATACAGACATAGACGGAAAATCAATATGAAAATGGCCATACCGAGGACAGGCCTTTTGTGTTGTTTTCTCACCTCGGTTGCTACAAAGGAGGTCAGTGAAGTTGGGCCCCTACCTGCAGGTGGCTCCTCTCCTGTGAGAGGAGGAGCTGGCCTTATGGAGGTCTGGGCTCTGACCTCGCCCAGGTCACCCAGTCTTTTTCACAGACTGGGTGGGTCCCTACTGGGAAGCTCTCAACATCACAGCTCTTCAGTTTCCTCATGTGAGAAACAAGGGGCTGTGCCCAGGCCTGTGTCTTCCAAACCTCTCCTTCAGGAAGCAGAGAGCCAATTCAAATCTTGCCCTTCCCCTCCCTCTCATATCTTGTCACTGGTTACTTTGTTTTTGTCATTGTGGTCTCCCCTGCACTCCCTGCCATCCTATTGCCTTGTCTCACCCTTGTCTGTCCCAGGAAACCAGTCCTGAGACAATGCACCTGAATTGTATGATTTAGGATGGTGGTGTGTGTGTGTGTGTGTGTACTGTTGGGGGAGGCTGAACTGACTTCTTTCCCTAAATGTCTCATCAATGCTTAAAATTTTGCCATTGATTATTCCTCCCTCTTTATAAGATAATTTGCTAAAACATCAGAAATCTTGAGAGCCATTACGTAGGTCTAATCAGTCATTGACTCTTTCAAGCATATGTATAAGATACCAGATTTTAAGGACGGTAGGGGGAGAGCAAAGGAAACCAGCCCTTCCCTTCATTCTACATATCTGAGTCCAAAGCTGCTGTTGTTCATCCAGTGGCCTGGGTGCTGACCCAGCGACACGCTCTCATGCTTGTTTCTAAATTGTACCCATCTGGAAAATGACAACTTCTTGTCATTTAAATTTAGGCACATCCAAGTGCCCTAAGCTTGTGGGGGTAACATCTGAAACTAGCGGGGCATAACTCAGCTCACAGCAGCTGGTTTTGGGGGTTGGGATTGGATGAATTCGAATTTAAGTGTGTACTATCAGTAGTTGCTTGATAGAAAAAAAATCCTGCCCCCAAATTTTCTTTTCCTATCCCTAAGGCAACTCTGGTCCAGTGAAAGCAGTAGCTTCTAAAAATGCCAAGACTAGAGGTGATAGGACCTGTTCTTCCGTGTCTGTGCAGTTTATGTGAGTAGAACATCATTGTAATTTGCTATTGCTCTTCTCCTGGCTCTCGTATTCTAATACCCAGTAGCCTGATAAGGAGCAAGGGAACTCATATTCAAATATTAACAAAGTTATTCAAGGGAGCTGCACTTCCCATCACTGCAGTTGGCATGTCTTTTTCGGAAAGCTTGCCTGTGGCTGACAGCCTGCTTGGCACCATCCCACTGGAGTGCTCTGGTGATGGAGAACAGGACTGACAGGATTCAAATGGCCAGATTCCAGACAATTCCACGAGGGCCACAGTCTGTGAATCAAGGGAGATTGAGGCCTGAGAAGGGCATCAGCTGACAGGTCCAGGAAAGGGGGAAGATAGCCAGAGTGAGACATTTAGGAGAAGAAGATTGAAAACAGCTATGAAAAATCCTGAAATAGAGCGGCGCCTATAGCTCAAAAGAGTAGGGTGCCAGCCCCATATGCTGGAGGTGGCGGGTTCAAACCCAGCCCGACCAAAAACTGCAAAAAAAAAAGGAAAAGAAAAATTCTGAAATAAAGATATGGGCTGATGATGATCACCTCTACATACCACCGCATGGAAGCCCGCCTCTACATACCACCGTATGGAAGCCCACCTCTACATACCACCACATGGAAGCCCACCTCCTTAGTAGAGCTGGGCCCCAGACTCTGAGGGCTTTTCTGTATACAGCGTGGTGGCAACCACTGTTCACTTTCCAGCATACCCAAGGTGACAGAATTTTAGCTGGGGGGTAATTATCCAGTCACAGACTAATTTATGGGTCCATTTGCAACTAGATGTGGCATAGGACTAAAGCTGTCACTGGTAGAATGTGAGCAGAAGTGATATGTACCACTGGCAGAGCTGACCTAGAACCTCACCTATGTGCTTCTCCATCATACCCTCTCCCCACTTGCCTGATGGCTGGAATGATGACCTCAGAGTGACCTTGGGAGCCCCATGTTGGAGATGATAGGGTCAGCAACTGCTTGGATCCCTCAAAGAAGGCTTGGAGCAGAAGGCTCACCAGCTGGACTGCTCTAGATGATCAACCTGGAAGAGAAAAGGACTTCCATTCTTCTTGAGTCATTGCATTTTGGGTATTCCCATTGCAGTAGTTTAGATCACACTAACCAACACAGACAAGACCTGGGTAAAGTAGGTGGTGCCACCATTTTATAGGTTAGGAATTTGCAGCTCTGAGAATTTAAAAGATTTATTTATTTACCCAGAATCATATTGGGTAAATGACCTAATATTTTAAATGTGGAGTCAGGATGTGAACTGAAGTCTGTCTGGCTTAAACCTTTAGCTCCCCTAAAAAGTTCAGGCCTCTAGAGAAAAGAGATAGAAATAGTTGGTTTAGATGGGAGGAGATTTCTGATTTGGTTTCTTTGTCCACTAACTCAAGCCTGAATTTGCACCACTTATTTCCACAGATCTGGCTGGGGCAACTCTGAACTTGATCTTCATGTAGCAAAGATGTGAGAACTGGAAGGGGTCCTAATAATCACAGCCTAGTGGATTTCAAATTTTATTTGGCAACAGACCTGCCTCATCTAATGAAATCTTCCTCTAAAACTCTGTGTGTGGAATGGGTCAAAGAAGAACTTGTCTCTTTGAAGAGGGGGTCTGGTGATTGGCCTGTGCTTCAATCACTTGCACAGCCCTTGTGCCCCTCAAAGCAGGCCAGAGAACCACTGATCTGACCCAGCCCTTCATTTCAAAGGTAAATAAATAGCAGAGCACTGACTGTTTTCAGCAGGGTTCTACAGTGCATGGGAACAGAAACTCAGGCTTCTGACTTTTCGATTTAGAAATCTTTCCAGTGCACTGGTCACAAATAGAACCAATGGAATATTGGATATGTAACGTGCACACACACACACACAAAATGGATATACCATAATGTGCCAATACAATATATATATATATGAAAAATAAGGGATTGGCTCACATGATTGTGAACATGATTAGGAAGGCTAGGGAAGGCCATGATCTACCATCAGTGAGCTGGAGGCCTGGAAAGCCAGTGGTGCAGTTCCAGTCTAAACCTGAAGGCCTGAGAACCAGGAGTTTTTTGTCTAAGGGCAGGAGAAGATAGGGGTCCCAGCTTAAGTAGGGAGCAAATTTGCCCTTCCTCTGCCTCTTTGTTCTATTTAAGCCCTCAACAGACTGAATGATGCCTGCCTACATTGGTGAGGATCATCTATCTCTACTCAGTCTACTGATTCAAACACATATCTCTTCCAGAAACACTCACACAGACACACCCAAAATAATGTTTCACCAGCTATCTGTACATCCCTTAGTCCAGTCAAGTTGACATGTAAAATTAACCGTCACAAATGAGTTTCCTCTTTGGAGCAACCAGGCCTCAAATCAGCCCCAGATCCCAGATTCACAACAAAGACAGAACGGCAGAAGGGTCAGAGTTATGTGTGTGTGTTTTAAGTTCTGTGTGCTAACTTTATGGCTTAAACAATACCCATGTATTATTTCAGAGATATGTACTCAGGGTGGGCTCAGCTGTGCTCTCTGCTCAGGTTCTCACAAGGCTGAAATCAAGTGTTGGCTGGGCTTGGCTGGGCTTGGCTGGGCTTGGCTGTTGTCTGCAGGCTCTGGGGAAGAACTGCTTCCAAGCCCATTCAGGTTGTTCTCTAGATGGTTATAGGTCTGCGGCCCCTATTTTCTTGTTGGCATTTAGCTATTAGGGCTCTTAGCTTCCAGAGGCCCTGTCCCTTTTATCAAATGCCTCTCACAATTCACACTTCTCTCACTGCCCCTTCTGCCCCCAGCTAGAGAAAGCTCTCTGCTCTCAAAGGGGTCATGTGGTTAGGTTGGGCTATTCTGTTAATCTCTGTATCTCAAAGTCAATAAGTGATGGGTAACCCTAATTCCATCTGCAAATCCCTTTTGACATGTGAGGCAGGATATTCATAGAAGTGATGTTGGAGAGGAAAGGGAGTGGGGCCAGCTTAGAAAGTGCCCACCACACTTGTGTCATTATCATGAACTCTAGAACACATCTCTCTCTGAGAATAGCCAGAACTCACTTTCCTGTGACCTCCTGGTAACATTTCACCAAATTCTTTCTGCTAGCTTCCTAGCTAGATAAAATGGCATGGTTCCACTTTGGGTTTTCTTTCACATGGTCTGTGGGGCAAAGGCAGGTGCTAGAATCTGTAGAGCGTTCCCAGCTGGGGCTCTGCCTACCAGCTATTTCTGCCCACAGGTAGGAAGGCAGGAGGCAGGGCTGGGATCCTCCTTCTGTTCCTCTGGTGGCGTTCACAGAATGATGGGTATAATCTCTTCCCTTAGTAGATGATTGCGGGGAGGAGACGGAGTCAACCAAAGTTAACAGGACAGTAGAGCTCTTGGTTCTTTCTGATACTCTTAGTGTACAAAGGTCAGCGGATTTCTCTGCTGGTTCCAGGGTCTTCAGTTTGTCTTCTGCCCTGTGGTCCATCAGGTAGTGTCGCTGCTACATTCTCCATGCCTAGGAAGCATGAGAAATTGTGTAGTTCAGGCATCATGCTAGCAGACAGAGAGAGACCCCAGAGAAGTTGTCTTCCATCAGCAGTAGAAGAAAATGGATGTGAGGAAGATAGGCGGGCCTGGGAGAGGAGATGTGGAGAACTATAGGTGGCATGGTTAAGGGCTCTTGGTTTCTGTTTTTTCTGTGCGAATGGGTTTGTGATGTAACCCTGAGGCTAGATCGACTCTGTGCCTGAGACTGGAAGCTTCCAGGCTTATGGGGGTGTCAGGGGCAGGGCCTGAAAAGGCAAGTGGATATGAAATTTATTTTTCTTTTTGACTCTGGGTTAAAATGAGGGTACATACAATTAGGTTACATTATTTGTGTTGGTAAGGGGAAGTCCCAGAGTCTGAGTTGTGCCCAGGAAGTGTGCCATACATCCTTACATTGTATCCAATAGGTGACAACTTGCATATGAGATTTTTTATGTTTTACAGAACATTGGCATGTAGGGTAACTGATTATTTTCTCAGAAGAATTAAAAGAAAGAATAGAGAAAAGAATATGGAAAAAAGAGCAGCTGGTGTTGTGATCTTGAAGTCTCATGCGAGACCAGTTCTTTGAGAAAAATCCCACTTGCCTGCCTTTCTACTGACTGACTAAAGGGCTGGTTAAGAAGTTTTGTGATTTTGTCTTTCAGTTACTACCAGGAATTAGGTACTGGTCTCTCTGGTGAGGGGTGCCTGCTACTGGTAGTAGCCAAGTTTTGCTGGTGAGGAATTTGGCTCTAATAAGACAGATCGGTGTAGAACTAGCTCCGTAAACCACAAGAAGGGGCCACCCCTGGAGCTTTCCTTTGGATCTCTTGACTTGTGGTCCCAGCAGTGGCAATACACTCACCCCCACTAAACAAGCCTGCACATTCCAAATCGAAAACTCGCTCTTCTCCAGAAAAGAATGTCTTGGAGTAAAGAGGTGGTGGAGAGATGGAAAGAGATGAGGCCTGGAGGGCAGATGCTGGAATAGGTGGCTGCAATAGCATCTTTGAGTCAGGAGTTCTGAATGTGCCTTGGATGGGGGTTGCTGGGTAGGGGTGAGGCAAAGACAGAACTCAGGGTTACAGGCTGGAGAGAGGGCGAGTTATAGCAGGAGGTCCAGATCCGATCTACAGGCTTGGAGAGAGACTCTTTTTGCAACAGATTCCTGGCAAGAAGCCCTCTTAGCCCCACTTCTTCCTCTCTACAGTCCAGTATCTGGCCACCAGGCTGATTCAGAACTAGGGTGTTCTGGCCAGAGATAGCATGAGGCCTCTGGTGCTGTGGGGGGGCGGGGAGGGATCTTCACTGCTGGCTGCAGTCATCTCTCCTGGCTTTCCCATTCCCTTTCAAGGGATGCAGTTTACAATGGGCCTATTAGAGTCCTAATTGAATCGTTAACACACCAGCCATTAGCAGCTGCTAATGAGGGAATCCAGGGGATTACAGCATCAATTATCAAGTTTGACTTCTGAATGAGGCTCTGCCAACAGTGGGTTCTTGTGAGAGTCTTTAGAACAGTGTGACAGGGAGAGGGAGGAAAGCCACGTGCATGTCATGTGACTGTGCCCTGCCTGTCCCCAAGATAAGCTCCTACAGAGGCCCACTCTCATGTGACTGCACAGAACAGGTCCTGGAATAAGCATTCACCCCAAACACCTGCACTCCTCTCCCAGGTCCTCACACCCTCCCGAAAACTCATCTGCTTCTTCGCCCCACAGCCGGCTTCTCCTCCTCTGCTCCACTGCTTTCTTTATGTCCTGTCAGCTCATCGTGGCTTTCTTTCATACTTTCCACTCACCCCAAGTTCCCCATCACCCACATCCTATCAGTCACTAGGTCCTTGGAATACCGACTTCTGAATGTCTCGATTCCTTCCCTCCTCTCCTTCCCGCCTTCTCTTGCACTATTGCCTAGGTTTAGCTCTTATCATCACCATGGCAACAGCCCCAGGCCAATTAGGAAACCAGTCTCTCCATTTGTAGCTCATCTCCTCCCCTACATCCAAAGCACTCTCTATCTCTTCCTAAAGGGTAATTGTGATTGTGACTCCTTAAACCCCTCAGGCCTAAGTTCCAGAAGGTGGCACGATAGGTCCTTCCTCCATCTCTACCTCATATTCCACAAGTTTCTGCTTTTTGGACATATTTAGAGCCATAGCGATCTGCCTGCCCTGCCTCCCGAATGCCCAGCTGTGGGTATATCCCCTCACACTGCCCATGCCCATATGTCTACCCACCGTGGCCTCCCTCCTCACCACCTGTGAGACTCCCACTTATCTTTAAACCTTATGTGTGAAGTCTTCCTACCTCACCCCCTTGTATTCGTGCAGCCTGCAGGTAGTTGTCTCAGGCCACTTACTCATACTAGACTTCTAATTCAATATTCGTCTACCCTGCTGGACTTTGGAGTAATTAGGTATATCAGTTTCAATACTTACGTTTGAATGCTCATAGTTCCTGATACATCATACACGTTCAGTAAGCAGCCACTACTAATAGGGCATGTTTAATTAACAGATTAGAGAATTAATGATGTTTTCATAGCTCATTTCATGGATCTGTATCGACGTGTATTTTGTTATTCTATGTGGGACTGTTAGTTGTTCATGATCTAATTTTTGGAATCCAAGGATAACTGTATTAGTCAGTTCTCGGCCCCTGTAGCCCAAGGCACAGGCTCCAGGTCCATGAATACTCATTGAATTGAATGAAGATTCACAGTGTTTATTGAGCTCCCTGTTATACTTACACCTTAGAAGTAGGTACTTGAGAAACATATCAAAGATTTAGGAGTTGTATTTATCTTTAAGGTCCTTCCAATTATCTTACCACCCAACTGTGCATAATCATGGACAAATACTTGAGATCTCTGTTCAACTGTGTTAGGATAGCATTTGTGAAAAAGGTGCTTTGCATCTGTGAGAGGCTCCCGTACAATGATGATGGCAGCTACAGTTCATTCCCCTTGGCTATGTGGCCCCACCTATGCTTAAAATGTTAGGCTATGATTTACCTGTGCACCTGTGATTTGAATGTCACAAAAGCCTCGGATGCTATGAGGTCTTGTGTTCAGCCTACATATGAGAAAACAGGCAGATCCAGGACTTACCCCAAACTCTATTTATTTCCAAAGCTCAGTGCCATCATTCCACGGTGACATGCTGCTCCATAACCCTGTGTATTTGATATAAATCAATCACTGCCTCTGGGAGGGAAGCTCTAATCATTTCCCACTCTGTCTGTCTGTTAACGCTTTGCAGTCCTGTTGAGACTGTCAGAATATCAAAGCCTGTCAAGTTGGACAAAATGAGATTAAAAAACAGAGATTAAATAATTGCCCAAGGTCAGAACTCATTTAACTTGGGGACTTTCTTTACTGAATCAGAGTCTCAGAACAAGATTTTAGTTTTATGCAGGAAGAGACTGTTGTTCATTGCTGTCTTCCCCACATCCAACAAAATTTTGGGCACATAGCAGGCATTTAATATTGGCAAAGAATATCATGAATGATGGAAACAGGAACATTTCAGCAGACATTGAAAAGGCTAGTTATTTTCTTTCTGCATGCTAATAACAGAAACAAATTCTCTCTAAACCCAGGGAGGAAATCCACAGCAAAGGCTACACGATCTTCAACATCTAGGCCACCAGCCGTCCACTTTCAGGAGCAGCCTCTGCATTTCTGGCTCACTAAAAAGTAAAATTTAAAAATAGGGACAGGACCAGGTTAAGGCAAGAGAGGTGCCTAAGGTACAAAATTCAAGAAGTCATTCACTCTCAGGGCCCTGCAAGGTGTCTTACTGGGCTTATCCTAGTCTTGGCTCGGCTTCAAAATAAATTTACTCTGTCAGTTTTAGATACATGCGAGTCTAATTGCTATAGAATATAAACTTGTTCCTAAAATGTATTATAGTAAATCATTTATGTGTACCTCTCTAAGGGTGAGTTTATACAATTCTTTCCTGAAATTAAACAGTGCTCATATAAATATATTTAAATCATAATCTGTGGGCCCAAATGTGGTGTTGTAAGTGAAATTTCTACTGAGATAATGTAATGTACATATGGTTTTATGAAATAGTACAGAGAGACCCCTTTGTCCCTTATCTAGTTTTTTGCCATTGGTAACAGCTTGCAAAACTATAGCATGGTATCACAACAAGAATATTGACATTGATGAAATCCACAGATTTTGTTCAGATTTTCCTGGTTTTACTTTTACTCGGTGTGAATGTATGAGGTCAGACAATTAAGCTCATGGACTCTTCCTAGAAAAAGAAAAGCATACCTCATTGCTGAATATCACGACGGTCACCTTAGAGGTAATCCCCTTGTGAGGCTATACACTGATGCCAGCACCTCATCCACTGTTGAAAGCAAGTTTAGAATTTTTTTTTCTGGACTGGCCATCAGAACTGTCATCATATGCAGTATGACAATTAAGTTCGCGAACTCATCCTAGAAGAAGTGCTACATACCTCCTTGCTAAATATCACTAAGGTCACCAGATGGCCAAGGGGAATACTTAGAAGGCAACCTTAGTGATAATCGGCAATGAGGTCAGACCTTAAAGGATGACAGTTCTGATGGCAATTCCAGAAAAAGAAGTATGGCCATTCACTTTTTCTAGGATAAGTTTGTGACCTTAATTGTCTGACCTTGTATGTGTGTGTGTATTAAATTCTCTACAATTTTACTACCCGTGTAGGTTGTGCATGGACCCATGAACAGAGAACGGAGGCAGGCCAGGATGAGCACACTTAAAAGGATGCTCTGTCCTCCCCAAAGGCGATTTCCAAAGGGACGCTGCAGCCACATTGATGGCAAGGAGAGTGTTGCTGCCGTAAGTGCATCCTCTTCCCAGGCCACTAGCTTGAAGATAGCAATTATCTGAAAGTGTTAAGTTCCAGTTTTGTCTGTGACAGACACCAGACCCATTGCCTACCAGCCTTTCTTGTTGTAAGGGGTAGAGGTAAAGAGAAAAGGCCAAGGGAGTGGAGATGGGGCTCAGATATGAGCAAAAAAAATAAGGAGAGAGTAGGTTTGTCTAAGAACCTTGAGGCTTACAGTTGCCTTGGAAGGTTGAAGACCACTCTCAGGCAAGAAGAGGTCTGCCCTAGGAAGCAGGCGGCTGAGGAGGAGAAAGTCAGGTGTGCTCTTTGCAAGGGGAACCAGCTGGGGTGTGGGGCCCTGGTCTGGATCAGGGGCACAGGAGAAGAATAGAAGTATCTAGAGGGTATTGTCAAAAGAATTAGAGGAGAAGAAAAACCATTCAGGGTGAGAAAACTTGATCTGCCCATTAGCAAAGAGGAGACAAAAGGGCTGGGTCTTGGCTCCCTCGGTGTCCTGGGTGGTGAGAACGTGTGGGTCTTGTGTGGGCTCCAGCCAGAGAATGAGGCTTACCAGAAAAAGGCTGGGGTGTAGGGGATGAGTGGGGCCCCCTCCTGGAGAGGGCGCTGAGGCTCTGGGCACAGAGACTTCCTTGCTGTTTGTGCCTTGGCAGGGCTGTTCCAAGAACTGGGACGCTCACCCAGTCCTGGGCCCTGTGATTTCAAAGGTCCCACTCCAACCCTCTTCTATTCACCATGGGCTGAAGAGTCTACTGGGCTAAAGACTGTACCCACCTGGAGCCCACGTCCACCACCATGCTCTGTCATGCTCTGAACTCCAAACCCAGAATTCCCAGTCCAAATGACCTAAATGGTCTCAGGCCCAATCTGGAGGTTTTTTTTTTTTGTTTGTTTGTTTGTTTTCCAGACAGGGTCTTTCTCTGTCACCCAGACTAGAGTGCAGTGGTGTCATCATAGTTCACTGCAATGTCAAACTCCTGGGCTCAAGTGTAATCAATTCTCCTAGAGTAGCTGGGACTACAGGTGTGTATTACCGTGCCCAGCCCATCCTAGAGCTTTTGTTGGCCTCCTTTAAGGGTTGGTTCTCCAAGGATAAAACATGGTACTGAGGCGTGCCCCTGGGCCCAAGGCGTGGTTGTGTGGCCCAAGGTGTGTCTGTGTTGCCCTACATGGTGCAGGGTGGACTCGGGGGAGGAGGAGGACTGTGTCTGTGGATTCAGAGCCTTCCTTCATGCCTCTCCCAGGCTCTGCAGGGGTTAGGGATGGGCCTATGGTTAGTCCTTGGAGCATCTCTAACTGTGCTACCTCTTCTTATTGCCAGGAAATGCCTCTGATCTCATCTCCATTTTCTGTTTGAAATGAAAATTGGTTCATTTGTTAGTTTGTCAGGCTCCAGTAATTACCCTGTAGCATTCCAGAGACTCCCCCTCTGCCAGCTTTCACAGCCTGTCCCAGAGCGCTGAGCAAGGCTCTCCACCCTTCCCACCTCTGTCTTCACACAAATGAAACCAAGTACATTAGGGCAACTTTAAAGGAGAGAGAAGTCTCCAAGGGTGGCATTCCTCAGCTTACTTAATTGTTATAGCCACCAGGAGGCACTTGTTAAAAATGCTAATTCCTATGAATGTGTATGGCTATGTTAATCAGTTTGATATAAGCATTCTACATTGTCTATCAAATCAGCACATTGTACCCCATAAATGCATTACTGTATGGTTATGATTTAATAAAAAAAATACATAACAACAGCAACAAAATTAACAGTATAACAATAAAAGTAGTACAAATGTAAACAAAAAAATACTAATTCCTAGGCCCGTCACATGGAGAGTTTCATTTTTGGGGGTGGGGAGTACACTATGCTGATTTTATATACAATTTGGAATGCTTACATCAAACTGGTTAACATAGTCTTCACCTCACTTAACTGTTGTGTTAAGAAATTTATACTCTACTCTGAATAGATTTGACATGTACCCTTGCAATATGCACAATAGGTGAGGTTCCACTGGTTGCCCTCCAGCTCAGCTAAAAGCACTGGGGTCACCTGGGTGCTTTAGAGATTAGTACTACCTGGCCCCAAGCCCTGGAGAGTCTGGGGTGTGACTTGGGCATCAGAGTTTTAAAAGCTCCTTGGTGATTCTAACACACAACCAAGGTTGAGAAACCCTAGAGATCTCTGTTTTTGACGCCAGCCCCAAATGACTTTCTGGCCACATAAGGGGTGGGGGGAGGGATGTTGCAGTGGGTCCTAGAGAAGGAGGTGGGGAAAAGAGGAACAGCAACAGATTTTTCTACCTAAAGGAAAACTTGTTTTGTTTTTGTTTTTTCTTTTCTCCAATGCCACTGGCAAGGTTCCGTGTCCTCTGCCTCTTTCTCCCACACTGTTTCCTGAAGGCAGCAAGACAGGGCTCCCTGGCTTTGAAGCTCCAGGAATGACTCTCCACTCTCTCCCCATCCATCCAGCAACAGCCCTCAGTCTCTCTAACATCAACTTATTTTTCTCTGAGGGAGGCAGGACAGGTGTTATTATCCCCATCTGAGTCCTAACTTGGTAAGTCAAGTATTTTTTTTTCCGGGGTACTCAGTTCCTCTGATTCATTTTCCATTATTTATTGAGTTTTGCCTCATCTCATTCCCTTATTGAGGGCCCCATCTGATTATAATAATTAAATAAGCTGAGGAACGCTGCCTCTGAAGGGTTCACATTCCCAACCTGTGACTTGGAGTAGCAGGGATTTTACTGAGGACACTGACTCAAGCCCTCAATAGGGGGGCTGGGGTTAGCATCGGCTCCAGATAGGAGAGATGGCAGAACTGTCTGGTAGGTGATGGCAAATACTACTCTCTAGGCTTCTTTTGTGGTCTCTTATATGACCCATTGCACCTAGTGAACCAATGTCCAGTGGTAAGTTCCAGGACCTCCAAGGACAACTCATGGGCATGACAATATAACCTCATTTCCCCCCCAGTATACACTTCACTCCTATTTGTTGAGGGCTCATGTAAGAAGCTGAAGGCTAATGTACAATTTGGAGTTAGTGTTGACTCCTGAGCAAAGGGTTTACTTTACTGTTGGAAAAGGCACTAAGCCTAGAAGGGAAGAGAGAATTGACAGTCTGCCCACCAGGGTCTGCCATAGCCTCTAATTGACTGGAGAGCAGGCTGCTGGCCCAAGTGATGGGAGCAGGCACCAGTCCTTTCATCCCTAGGCAGGACTGTGATTTTTCAAAGTGCCCCAAAGGGCAGATTCTACAAACTACAGCCCTGTGAACCTGATGTTAAAACACAGTCAAAATTCCACCAGATTGCTAAAGGACTTATTCGGGAGCACTAGAAAAAGACACAAGGGTTACTTGGATCCAACATGGGTCTACTGAGGGCAGTTTGAAGCACACCAACCAGAGATCTTTCTGTGACAAGGTCATGTTGGACTGGTAAATCAAGAACATGCATGTCACATAGAACACATGGACTTCACTGGCTGAATGACAAGGACTCTCATCATCTAGTTGTAGATAAGAGAGAAACACAGGGATTGGACACACAGATATACGGGCATATTGGGAACTAGCTGAATATCTGGACACCAGAGGTACTGCTAATGAATGCTGAGAAAAATGAGCTGTAGTTGTCTGGTTAGACCCTTCCCTTTGCTCTGCTCAATTCAAGCTTGTTATCTATGACTTAGGAAACACAGACATTCAGAAGACAGAGATCTGAGTAAATATCTTTATCTTTTTCTCTTTTCTATACACACACATAAATAGATATTTGAAAGCATGGATTCAAAAGTAGAATTGGGCAAGATAATGCTTGATAAATGTGCCTAATAGGATGACTATAATAAAGAAGCAGAAGCTCACGTGAAAAGGCTAAGTAGTTTGCATCAACGCAATGTGCAATGAGTTCTCCTGTAATGCTACTTAGATGTTGGGCTGGAATAATAGACGAGAACGTCCGCATCCGAAGAGGTGATCTTCCATTCTGCAGCGCACTGGTCTGACGCCCTTAGGCATTTTGCTTTCTATTCTGGACATCACATTAAAAAGCAAGAACATCAGGGAATGGAGGAGAGAAGCTATGTTTTAAAAAAAAAATAACTGGAAGCGTTCTCAACTAAGGAGTATGGGAGAAACGGAGACAAGAACTTTCAGGAATTGCAGGAGACAGCTCATACGTCTGCGGTCTGTCTCGGGCTGTCCCGATGTCCTGGAAGGTGGAAAGCTCTGGAGGACCAGGTCAGGGCTCCATATGAAGACGGCTTTCTGAGGTGGGGTGCTGTGCTCAGACCAACCCCAACACCAATGGGGTTCAATGGAACCAATGAAAAGTCAAAACAACATACAGCCAACGTGGACATTGCCGGCAAGTCCCTCATTGGCAGCTGGGGTAGGAAAGTCTAGCTTCAGTTTGGTTTCAGGAACTGCTGAAAGGTCTTAATGGCCAAAAAAATCTTTCCTGGCCATTGCCTGAAACTTCCTTATTAGCTCTTTGCCCCTGTAGCTTAAGGCTTTGATTCTTGTCTTATTCAAATGCCTCTGCAAGTGATATCAATAAATTACATATAAAATGAAGGTGTGACTGAAAAGACAGGGTGTGACTGGGGATGCAGAGTGTAGCAAACCTGTGTTCTTTTCTGTTTGCCTGGCCCAAGTCCTGTGGGTGAAGGGCAGATTCCCATTTTTAATAAACTCAGATGATCCTACATTTACTGACCCCAAGAAGAAACCTTGGGCTCTACGTGGTCTCTCTCCCAGCGCAAGTCCTGGATTCAGTATTTCCAGGCATAGACGCGAGTTTCTGCTGCTGACTCAGGCCCAGGAGCTGACGGGACACTGGGGCTCCTGGATCTGGCCCAGAGAGGCCCCTGGTCAGCAATGCCCTGCACAAAAGCCCCACGCCAGTTAGAGCAGAGGAGCAGGTGCTGGCCCCGTGTGCCGTCTGTCCTGGCAAGCTGGAAGTCTGGCTGGCATCATGCCCAGCTCATTTCCAAGAGCTTGCTAGCTAGATATTTACTGGGAGGAGGCCTTGGCAAGAAGAGGCAGTTCGGTAGAAACGCTGCCCGGGCCCATTCACCCACTGTGCTGTGGCGACAGAGGATTATTGCCCTCTGATGGAGTTTGGTTTATGACACAACATTAGCAAGCTCACTCCTCAGGCTGTTCCTGGCTGAATGGCCTGGGGAGAGGCCACACAATGACTCCATCATCAGAGGCAGGATGGAATGCTTATTGTATTTCCCTAACTCTGTAGCAAGGGAAATTTGATTTATTTTAGAGTTAATCCATCATGCTCTGGCATCCTTTCAAGACAGGCCTTGAGAATAATTGCAGGATCTGGAGAAAATGGGGAAGTCAAGTTCAATTTATTCCATTAACATTTTTAAAACATTTAATTATGATAAAAACTGAAAAGCATTTAGTATGAATAGGACCATGGCTTTATCTTCTTGTGTGCTCAGCCCGCTAGTCACTCTCCTGGTTGTCACTGACTTCTTGTAGCTTCTTGACTGGCTTTGCTGGTTCCTATGAACCTGACCCCACTGTTGCCATAGCTGGCCATAGGGATGCAGAGGTGTGATGTCCACTCATCACCTTTTTTGTGGGATCAAATGCATCCATTTCTTTCTGGATGGTCACTGCATTATTTTCTCCTTTTCTTCACTTTACTTTTCGTATATCTTTCATTCCCCTCTTTGCTTCAAGGGCCAGCTGCAAGTGTGGGAGAGAGGGGTTCAGGGCTGTAATGTGGTTGTGTCCCCTTCCCCTGGGCTCTGCTCTCCACATGCAGGGCTGGGCAGCCGGCAACTAGAGGAGGCACACATGTAGGACACCATAAAACAGGGGTGACCAAAGATATGGTGTTCTCAAAAAAAAAAAAAAAATACATATATATTTAAAGTCACTAAGGAGATAATTGAGGGAAAAAATATACCATTTTGTTAGTATGATGAGGTATTGCTTTACTTTGAATTCTGCATGAGATTGTAGTAGACAGACCAATATCACCCACAAGATGTTGTCCTCCCCCAGTTCCTGGAATCTGCAAATATGTTATGGTGCATGGCCAAGGGGACTTAAGCTAATCAGCTGACCTTGAAATAGGGAGCTTGTCTGGGTCATTCTGGTAGGTCCCGTGTAATCTTGAAGTTCTTAGAAGCGTAAGAGGAGGGAAGATGGTGTGGTCAGAATGATGTGATGTGAGGGCTCAACCTGCCATTGTTGGTTTTGAAGACTAAGGAAGGAGCTGTGAGCCCAGAAGGCAGCCATTGCTAGAAGCTAGAAAAGGCAGGTAGTGCCTATGGCTCAAGGAGTAGGTATACTGGTGGTGGTGGGTTCAAGCCTGACCCCAGCCAAAAACTGCAAAAAAAAAAAAAAAATAAAAAATAAAAAAGAAGCTGGAAAAGACAGGAAAGTGGACTGTCTTCTAGAATGTCTAGAAAGAAATGTATCTGACACCTTGACCTTAGGCAGTTTGCACTGTGAGAATATAGCCTTATTGTCCTTCATACAATAACCAAGGTTCCCTTTGGAGCTCTGGATTTCAAATCTATAGAGCTGTGACAGCAAATGTGTATTCTTTTATACCACTAGCTTTCTGGTTATGTGTTACAGAGGGGGTTGGAAGCCAACCCAGGCCCTGCCCAGAGTGTGGGTGGAGGGAGAGAAGATGCTGGGAGCCACGCTACCATCACCAAGAAGGAGTTCACTTGGGCATCTTCCAAGTGAGAGGCAATGTTTTAGGGGCTAGTCTTTGTACTTAATAAACCCAGGAGATGGGGCTGAAGCTAGGTGCTCAGTGAAGGTTGTGGGGAGGGAGTGTTTCTGAAGTTGCTAGGATGGAGCCTCCATCACTTCCTATGCAGGTAAATGGGAACGTTATCTAGTATCTCTGAACTCCCATTTCCTCACATTCAAATGGATATACTAATATTAGGATTGAGGTGAAGAATGAATGCGTTAATATTTGCAAAGCACATAAAAGTGCTTGGCATGTGAGGGAGGGCATCCGTGAGTTAGTTAGTTAGTTATCCTCTATCACCCTTAATGTTATTGGTGGTATTACTGAAGTTTCAGGGAACACTTTAGGGGCAAAGTGGGCTTCAAGGAAAGAAGGCTGGAGAGGATCTAAAAATAACTACAAGTTATGAAGCACTGTCTGTGGATGAACACTGTGATAAGCACCTACCTTTATAAGCACCTACCTTTATAACACAACAGGCACAAGTATTATCCCCACTTTACTTGCACAGAAACTGAGGCTTAGAAAGGCTGAGTAACCCAACTTATGCAAGAGTCAAAGAGTGCTGCAAACCCAGATTTATATATGTCTAACTGGCACTTTAAACAACTACCCAGAGGCAGGGATGAGCATGAATTGGAAGAAAAATCAAGAAGGGCAGGAAGTTTGGTGTGAAGGAGCTGCTAAGTGGGACCAGGCAGCAACTGGTTGGAATGGCAGGTGATGGGATCTGGGATTTTCTTCTTTGGAGAGAGAAAGCCATTAAAGGTAATCAAATAGTATTGTATGGATGTGAATCCACCAGATGTACTGCAGATAGATGCAAGACAAGGGGATCTGATATGTAGAGAAAATGAGGACATGAGCCCAAATGCTGGGGTGCTGGGGGTCTGCTGAACAGCCCTGCCTCCCTCATCAGATGTGACAAATAGACCCATGAGAAAGACAATGGAAAGGAAGCAGCAGCAGGACTTGGCTGTGACTGGCTGACAGGAGGGCGGGGAGGGGGGGCGAGGAAAAGAGAAGGAGGAAGAGAAAATCAAAGGCTTCCAGCCAAAGGGGCTGGTGTGGAGCCCTCGGCTGTCATGGCTGCTGGAGCAGGCAGGGCTAATTGTGAGTCCAATCCTGTTACTGGTTCACTGATCCTAGATGAGTGTATGTGTGTGTGTGGAGGGGAGTCATTTCTCCTCTCTGTGCCTACTTGGAAAGCAGGGATAACTCTGCCTGCCTTCCCATCCAGCAGAAGTGCTCAGGGAGATTCACTGGGGATCATAGGTGTGAAGGTGCTTTGACAAGTGGCAAGCTTGCACAGATGCAGTCTACTGATCAATGTTGGTCACCCTGGCAAGACAAGTGGACCCATGGCCATGGGCCCATGCCAGGAGGCAGTCTCATCACATTTTTATTTATTTGGACATAGGTTTGAGTTGTTAAAGACTAGAATTTCCATATGCAATTGCGAATCTCCCTCCAGAAGTAGCACCAAGTGCTAGCCATATTCCCTCCCCTCATTCCTGGGCCCCCCTTGGGCCTGGGCACTGGCTTTAGAATGAAGTTGGATGCATAGTTCCCCACAGGAGAGGACTTGCCTCTTTTCTGTCCAAGCAAACAGACCCAGGAGAAAGCCCAGCAGCTCCAAAGGGAACTCTGGACGTTGTATAAAGAACAATAAGGCTGTATTCTCACATTGCAAACACAATGAAAACAGCTCTGCCTCCCTCATCTGAGACAGAAAAGAAAAATGGGTGGGAAGACGTCAAGAAGAGAAAGCTCTTGTTTCTCATTTTGCAAAAAAACAATCCCCCCTGCTATTTTTTGGGGGAGGGGCTTATGGGATTGGGTTACTACCAGATCGTGTCTATACCAAGAGGAGGCCTGAGAGTGGTGGGAGGAAGCCGGCACGTGGCTGTGTCAGCTCTCGGTGCTTCGGAGGGCAGAACCACCGTGAAGGAGTGGCAGGCTGCACAGCCATCACACCCAGCACAGAATGTGCTTAGAGTCCACCTTCTGGGACGGGTTTCCTGTGGTGGTACCCAGCCCCCAGCTGCTCTGCTCACACCTTCCACCAGGAATGGACAGAAGCCTCCTTGACTTCTTTCTTCTGTTTTGCTTTCCTATAGACTGTCCTTTGCTTGGACCACCCCCCATGTCATTCTGCCCTGTTCTTTTCCGAGTGGTAGGAATTTAATACCAGCCTGTGCTCTTTGAACATTGAGATATTCCCCTAACCAGGGGGATTCTTTACTCAGCTGTCAGACCACAGTGAAACAGGAAGAAAGAAAAAATGCAAAAACAACATATACAAGAAAAGCAAGTTGCAGAGGAGAGGTAATGGAGAGAGCCCCCCACGCCCCCTCCCATGCTCCACCTCTGCAAAATAAGACAGAGTTCACGTCTGACCTCTGGCCAGGAGCAGGTACTCAGCACAACCCAACAGGGAGGTTCCCTTTGTCCAGCCACCTTTCGAGGCTGTGTGGAGCGCTATGAAGGTTAAGAGACACAGATGGTGGCCAATAAATATGGGATCTCAGGCCAACAACTGCACAAAGGCAGATGTTTCATGGTGACTTAATTAAAACATTCAGTCATAGCCAGTAACAGAGGCGAAAAAATATTAAGAGGTGCGGGCATGGAAGGAAAGAAATGCATGAAAGAAGACTGGACAGCTGATGGGTTGAGGGCACAGACAAGGAAGAAGGTTTCCCTGGGGGTCCAGAAGCATGTGCAGCCCTGAATAGGGGGAATGAATGAGGTGAAGAAAAGGATGCTATACCCTTTAATGCAGCCTCTGTGCATTGGGGGACCCTGACAGATTGCCATGACCTTGTGCCACGGCCCTCCCTGCACCCTGACCTGTAGACCAGGGACATTCTAGGCAGGACAGAAATGGTAGCCTGCAAGGTAGAGGGTGGGGGTGACTTGAGGCTGGAGTCAGGGACATTTAGAGACTTGTGGAGTTACTTCAGGGGTAAAAACCGTTCCCACTGAAACCAGAGAGACTGGCTACCAGGAAATGGGTCAGAAAGTTAAAGAACATGTTTCAGCATATTTAGACTTTCAGCAGAGTACCTGCTTCCTATGGGTTCTTATTTTAATGAACCCAGTAGATCAAGACTTTTCCTTGAGGGGTGCTCAGCGTGAGCTGGTGGACTTCTGAGAGCTGCCTGCTCATTCACTAAGTCCCGTTGATTCTAATGCCTTTCTGCGCCTCCAGCTCCCACTGCTTTTTGCCTTCGTTCAGACTCTCATTTTTTTTCTCTCCTGCATTATTTAAACAGCCCCCTAAATGGTCTCCTCACCTGTTGTCTCATCACCTTCCCATCCATCTCCTCCCACCTTCCACACTGAGGCTTGGAAATTACAAAGCTGATTGCCTTTCACAGCTGCCTGACATCCTGCCCGGCATCCTGTTGCCCAAACAAGTGTTCTCAGCTTTCCTGAGCATAAGCCTCACCTGCCAGACTGCAGACTCGCAGGCCTTGCCCTCTGAGGTTCTAATGAATGTCATAAATAAACATCTTGGTTGATGGTCATGATCAGGACACGGGATCAGAGCGGGAAGCGCTGTCTATGACACAAGGCTGAGCTCTTTGACTTGGCGTGGAAGGTCTGTGCTGGCCGCTGCCCATCTCTCCGCTCCACATCCTGACAGCTGAGCTGCATCTCTGGGTCTCAAATGTTTGAGCCCAGCCAGACGGGGCTCCGGAACTGGGATTCAGAATTGAAGGCCTATTCGGAATACCAATAACTGGGCAGTTTAAGCTCATCCATTAACAGATAATTCAACTCTGGGCTGGCAGAAGGCGGGACAAGGGGTGCACCTGCTATGGAGAGATAGGGTTGTTGTTATTTTTTTCCACAGAAATAATAATAGACTTCAGGTAGACGAGGGAAAGTAATTAAAAACATGTAAAAATAACTCGTGGTGTTCACTGCCTGCTGTCGTTCTGAGACAATTAGCTTAGTAAGTAAACCAAGGCAAGACACAAGATAGACAAGCAGACATGTGGTAGCAACACTAAAAGTAGATTTGCTGTGATTCTCCAAACTGTGCACCGGAAATTTCAGAGCTGCAGATGGTAGAATCATGAAGCTGGCAAAGTTTGCTGCGACATCCTCAGACCTTTTTCCCTTCAGCGTCTTCTCGCTCTTTATATATATATATGTGTGTGTGTGTATATATATGTATATAATATATATATGATATATATTTTTAAATTTCAGATTAATGTGAGGTTACAATATTTGCATTTGTTAGGTATAGTCCCTCTTGTAGTTGTGTCCTGCATTCAAGAGCTGTGCTGTCCATCTTTATATTGTGCCCACTAAGTGGGAGCACACCAATCCCCCTCTCTCCTCCCTGCTCACCCCACCTCGTCCCTCTTCCCCCAACTTGAATTGAATTGAGTCTTTCTCATGCTTTGTGTTGCCTCCCTCCGGTGTCAGGGGTTCTCACTTGGGATCCAAGTACTTGGAGCTGCTCACCACGATTCCTTCTCAGCCATCCATCTGCTCCACTCCCACCCTGGCTTCATCCCTCAATTCATCCCTTGCCCGCTTGTTTTCAAGATCAGCAGCTAAGATTTCAATGACTTACAGTAACTCCTCGCAGGGACACGGTATTTATGTTTTAGCAGAAAACTGTTGTTAGGAGACAAAACTTTACACTGAAGATTTAATTTATGGGTGGAATTTTAGGAGAGTACATTAGACTTAAGGCAAAGTTATTATTTCCCACCTTATGGCTTTAAGAATTGTATTCCACCCTAGGCAGTGTGCCTATCATATAGTAAGTACTTAACTGGCTCAATACCTGGGACCACAGAAAGATTGTTTTCTGATGTCTGGATTACCTGAATTTTCTTAAACCGCTCTGTGTTAATATAACTGTTATTTTGGCAAAGAGGAATGTTAACAAAAATGGTATGGGCCAGGCACAGTGGCTCACCCCTGTAATCCTAGCACTCCGGGAGGCTGAGGCAGGTGGATTGCCTGAGCTCACAGGTTCGAGATGAGCCTGAGCCAAAGCAAGACCTCATCTCTAAAAATAGCTGGGCATTGTGGTCCCAGCTACTCGGGAGGTTGAGGCAAGAGAATTGCTTAAGCCCAAAACTTTGAGGTTGTGGTGAGCTGTGACATCATGGCACTCTACCGAGGGCAACAAAGTGAGACACTGTCTAAAAAAAGAAAAAGATAAAAGAAAATGGTATGATTTAACTTTAATATCTCTGAATCTTTTATTTAAATAATTCCCAACTTAAAAAAAAACAAAAAACAACTGTTTCAGACCATATGTTTCCTGATTTGGGGGTTACTGATTGGGGTTTATGTAGAGTTTAACAAAATGTTATAACTTTTAATCTGTTTGTAACCTAAATGTGTTTGATGGAGAGTTTCCCTGGTCTCTGATGAGTTTTCTTGTCTCCAGTAGAAGCACTACTCTCAGCCAGAAGCCCAAGTTCCAGTTTGGAGCATCCCCCATGGCCTCTTGGCCTGCCGGAGTGGGGAGGTCTTCACTGCCTGTGTTCTTAGCTACCTTCGATATGGCAGAACCTGCATTCGTGTGCTAGGGCTGCTGTAACAAAGTACTGCAAACTGGGTGGCTTAAACAATAGAATATATCCTCTTGCTACTCTGGAGCAGGGACATCCTCTCTCTAAAGGCTTTAGGCAAGAATCTTTCCTTGCTTCTTCTGGCTTCTGGTGGTTTCCAGTCATCCCTGCCATTCCTTGGCCTGTGGTACATCCAATTTCCACTTGTGTCTTCACGGGATGTTCTCCTTGACTGTTGGGTCTACATTTTCTCCTCTTGTAAGGACACCAACCATTGGATTAGGGAGCAACATAATCTATTTTGACCTCGTCTTACCTGATGACTGAGGTCCAACAATTAAAATTGAGAACTTATCCTAGAAAAAATGCTACACATCTCAGTGCTAAATGTCACTATGGTCACCTTTGAAGTATTCCCCTGGGGAAGCTAGGTCCACTTTTTCTAGGATGAGTTTGTGAACTTCTTTGTCAGACCTTGACCTTGTCATTGTCAAGGACAGCTCTGATGACCATTCCAGAAAAAGAATTCCAAAAGTGCTTTGGAGGGTGGACGAGGTGCTGGTGTTGGTGCATAGCTTCCTGAGGGAAGTGCTTTGAAGTGACCATAGTGATTGTTGATTATTGAGGTATGGAGCACTTGTATCTAGGGTGACTTTGCAAACGTAACTGTCAAACCTCATATATGTCACAGACCCTATTTCCAAATATGGTCACCCTCTGTGGTTCTAGGTGGACAAGAGTTTTGGGGGACAGTAATTGACCTAATTCTCCTCTTGTCATGTCTCAGTTTCTAAGCTGCAAATATGACGAACCCCTCTAAATGCACCTTTCTACATCAGTCTCTTCCTAGTCTCCCTGACTCACTTCTCTTTACTAATGGCATTTAGCTGTTTCTGAGGAGAGTGAAACCTTCTTATCCAGAGGAGGGACTGAGAACCTTTTGGCTAAGAGGGCTAGGGTGGAGAGTTGTGGGAGCTTCAATAGATGGGTTCCTGAGGGACTCTACCTAATAAATGCAATCAGTGTGACGTCAATGAGTCCCAAACAATTAAAAAAAAATGGGTCCCTCAACCTCTTAACCAGAGGTCTGAATCCAGTTTCCATAGCCACCTTTAGATGTGGGCAGACACCAGAACTCAAGGACCTGATCTTCTTGGCTCTCATTCTGGAACTCTGGCCACTCACCTGCCTCATACCAGTTGAGTTTCAATCATTCCTATGAGGAAATATTTATTTCCTTGGGACAAATTTTTAAGGCCATTTATTTCTTGGCCTGAGTTTGTGCACTGAGACTTTGACATGTTGTAGGATCCGTGTGAAGACTGGCATGCTCATCTCCCCTGAGTGTTACTGGGTGCCTCACCCATGATTGCTTATTCTATATTTTCTTTTATGACCATATCCAACTATTTTTTTTTTAACCAAAGCTCATTGAAATCCCTTCTGTGCTTTCCTTTGGGCTTCAGCATGACCTTCAAGGTCCTCTGCAGAAGGATGTCAATCTTCAGGTTGCGGACATCATCCATCCAGGCCTGGGTGTTCTCATCCAGCTCAGTCTTCTCACTGGGTCCAGGACATTTTGGCTCCAGCCAGAGCAGCCTCCTCCTTGGCAACCAACCAGGTGTTGATCTGCCACCTCTTGACTCTTCCTCCCAGGAATCTTCCCATACCTGTGAGTGTCGGGAACCTACGTTCCAGCCACAGAGCTAGTGTCACCTTGTTCCTTCTCAGGAGCACTCAAGCATCACTCTGAGAGTGCCTGGGATTTCTAGGGCCACCTTGGCATTGCTTGGGGAGAGAACGGCTTTGCCATGTTTCCACCCTCCTCCGTAGATTCCCTTTGACCTCTGGCTGGCCGGCACTCCATAGGGCTTGCACACTTACTGTTCTACTTGCCAAGTATTTCTAGGTTTGTTATATACAATAAGGTATTTTTTTTTTTTTTTGAGACAGGGTCTCCCTCTGTTGTCTGGGTTAGAATGTTGTGGCATCTTCATAGCTCACTGCAACCTCAAACTCCCAGGCTCAAGTGATCCTTCTGCCTCAGCCTCCTGAGTAGCTCGGACTACAGACATTTGCCACCACACTCAGCTAATTTTATTTCTATTTTTTGAAAAAAAGGGTATTGCTCTTGCTCAGGCTGGTCTTGAACTCCTGGCCTCAAGCCATCTCTCTGCCTTGGCCTCCCAAAGTGCTAGGATTATAGGTGGGAGCTGTGCCCAGCTGCAATAAAGTACTTTCTTTTCAATCCTCTTGTCTCCCTTTATGCCTCTATTTTAAAAAGATCTTAAAGTTTATTTTTCTAAGCTGAATGTCATGGGGCTATTTTCCACTTTGCTTAGTCTATTTGTATCATTATTCTACTGTTCTCTTGCTTATACCAGCTCCCAATCGAGTGTGAATATACCATTTCCAGCCACTTCCAGATCATTAATAAAGCCGTGAAGGAAGACAGGTTCTTACCCCAAACTCTGTGGCACCAATTAGACACTTACCCTCAGATGGGCTCCTTGGCAATTTATCATTACCCTGTGATCTTTCAGCCTGTGTTTAATCAATGAAGCTGGGTTCCTATCCAAGCCAATTTAAAACTAAGTTTCCAAGGAAATTTTCTTGAGACCTATTGCTTTTCTGAGACTGTCTCCTCTCTCGCAGTCCTTCCAGCTGTTCAGCTTAGAACACATAGACTTGCCAGACCATTTACTTGGCTCTAAGAATTGTTCTGGGTTGCAGTAATTTGTTTAGTGCAGTGTTTGTTTCCCTTGAGGAAAGGAAGTAGAGAACTAGATCATCAGGGGCTGCTCCCTTGTGTATTACTGAAAGGGTTTGGAAAAGGGGCATATTATCCACTCTGGGCAAGGCTCTGGTCACCCAGATAAGACATGCCCAGGCACAGAACTCTATACAAGCGTTTAAAAAAATGAGGCCAAATAGCCGGGCATTGGGCCGGGCGCCTGTAGTCCCAGCTACTTGGGAGGCTGAGGTAAGAGAATCGCCTAAGCCCAGGAGTTGGAGGTTGCTGTGAGCTGTGTGACGCCACGGCACTCTACTGAGGGCGATAAAGTGAGACTCTGTCTCTACAAAAAAAAAGAAAATAGACTGAGAGCAGATGTAGGTGAGGATCCAGATATCTTAGCATTTTAATGTCTTAAGAAAAAATATTAAATAGCTGGGTGTTGTGGCGGGCACCTGAAGTCCCAGCTACTCAGGAGGCTGAGGCAGAGAATCACCTAAGCCCAGGAGCTGGAGATTGCTGTGAGCGGTGTGATGCCACGCCATTCTACCAAGGGTGAAAATGTGAGACTCTGTCTCTACAAAAAAAAAAAAAAAGAAAATCCTCTCTTATGAAGATTAAACAGTTCTAAACCTTAGAAGAAATAAGACATCATTAGGAAATTGGTACATTACAGGGACACCATGCAAAAGCTGTCTCGTTTGACTACAAAATGAAACTATTTGGACGGCACCTGTGGCTCATAGAATAGGGTGCCAGCCCCATATACTGAGGGTGGCGGGTTCAAACCCAGCCTTGGCCGAACTGCAAAACAGAAAAATAGCCGGGCGTTGTAGTGGGCGTCTGTAGTCCCAGCTACTCGGGAGGCTGAGGCAAGAGAATTGCCTAAGTCCAGGAGTTGGAGGTTGCTGGGAGCTGTGTGATGCCACAGCACTCTACCAAGGGCGATAAAGTGAGACCCTGTCTCTATAAAAAAACAAACAAATGAAGAAAAAGAAAACACAAAACGAGGCCACTGGCATGAATGATTGGTGTCCACCCATATTCAGTGAATCTGAGATCAAATTGCAAGTATTGAGCAATGATTATGTTTTAAAGACTTGTACAGGGATGGCCATGCAAAGCTAAAGAAGCCATAGCTATACCCTCCACTGGCTTCAAGTCTGGGGGTGGACATGTAGGATTCAGCACCAGGTGGTCCATCTTTCTGTCTCATCAATAAAGACTCACAATGGGCACTATTGGTCTCTATTAGGATTTAAGATACCAGAGGACTCTGGCATCTGTAAATATATTTGAAATTATATTACCTGGCAAGACGAAGTTAAGTCGTTTTTTGCTTTTGTTTTTTTTTTTTTTTGAGACAGAGTTTCATTCTGTTGCCCTGGGTAGAGTACTGTGGCATCACAGCTCACAGCAACCTCAAAGTCTTATGCTCAAGCGATCCTCTTGCCTCAGCCTCCTGAGTAGCTGGGACTATAGGTGCTCACCACAGTGCCTAGCTAGTTTTTCTATTTTTAGTAGAGATGGGAGTCTCACTCTTGCTTAGGCTTGTCTCAAACTCCTGAGCTCAAGCATTCCACCACCTTGGCCTCCCAGAGTGTAAGGATCACAGATGTGAGCCACCACATACTGCCAACTTTAACATTTTTTTGAGTCAGTACTGCTCTTGGCTGGTTTAGGCTCTCAGAGAATGACTTGGGTGGGTTATTTACATGAGACTGTATAATGGAAGAAATATGGGTACTGGGGAGTCAGCTCTAGCACTAAGTACACAGGGTCACCAAAACTAGGCAAAACACTTTCAAACCAACTTCTCCAAGTGTGGTGGTGGAATCCCTGCCCCAGCATCACCTGCGTGATTAAGATGTAGATTTCTGTATCCAATCCTTGACCTACTCTACCCATTTCTGACTATGAATCTGCATTTTAAACACTTTCTCATGGGTGGTTTCAGATTGGGAGTTTGAAACTTTAACTCTTAGACAAGCTCATTAGGTATTAACTTCTCAAACATGAGTGTGCATTAGAATCATCCAGAGAGTGAGATGAAATGCAGACCCTGAAATGTAATATCTGTGGCTGGGAGCCTGCCTGCATTTATGATTAGCATCTTAAATGACCTAATTAAGTCTCTAACATAGGCTGCCCAGGGACCTCACTCTGGGAAAACCTGCCTGGGTGGTCTTAGGAGTTCCAAGCACTGATATCCCAATGCTTCTACTCCACTCCTGGACAACTTACACGCAAACTCTGTGTGCATGTGCTTCTGGGCCATTTTATGATAAGGAGAGTTTTGTGCTTCTTTCAGATCTTTGAAAGAATTTAAAGTCAGAAAAAAGTTAAGAGCTACCATTGAAGATAAAGGCTGTTTGCATCAGTCCTAACACTTTCTTGGACCTCTCTGTGAATAATTCTGAAAAAAGAAAAGAAAAGAAAAAAGTATCAGCCAGCAGCTGCAGAAACTGCTCCCTCAGGTGAGCTATTTGCCACTCAAATGATGCATGAGCCCTGTCCCGGCAGGAGCCCGAGGAGGGGAGCACACCAGTAAGCTTTCGGTCTCCGTGTTCTGATTCATTTCTCTCCATTCCCAGCCTTCAGGCTTTATTTTAGGGAAGCCAACTCTGAAATTAAAATAACAACAATAAAAATTTGTTTATACCACTAAATATGCTACCCTTGGAAATACATGTTTTCTGGTTTACCAGGGTTGTCATTTCCCAAGTTCTCTGACTGTGTCTCATGGAAGACCACTTGTTCTTTCCTCATTATTCATCTAAAAGACAAGTGGAGGCTACATTCACTCTCTTGTGATTTCTAGTGAAACTGAGCTACCTGTCGTTTCCATTTATCTGTGGTTTCATTGGTGTTCAACCCAGCTCCAATTATATTCTTATAGAGATTTCTGTTTACTTGTTTCTTTTAGTTTTCATTTTTTGTAGAAACAGAGTCTCACTTTATCTCCCTCGGTAGAGTGCTGTTGCGTCACACAGCTCACAGCAACCTCCAGCTCCTGGGCTTAGGCGATTCTCTTGCCTCAGCCTCCCAAGTAACTGGGACTACAGGTGCCCACCACAATGCCCGGCTATTTTTCTGTTTCTTGCAGTTCAGCCGAGGCTGGGTTTGAACCTGCCACCTTAGGTATATGGGGCCGGCACCCTACTCAATGAGCCACAGGTGCTGCCGCCCCCCCCTTGTTACCTTTATTATACTTCCTCTTTTATTGTTTTCAATTTAGTTTGTATTTAAACAGAAAAACCAAAAAAAACTGTGTAGGTGTTGCATTTATCCAGTGGTCACACTGGTAGAAAAAAGTCAGAATTTTGGGTGTCATTTACTGCCAAGACACCACCCAAATTGGTCTAAGGACACAACACTGGAGTGTCCAAAGTGGAAAGCTTTGGAAGCTGAAAGATCTCAGCTACTTGCTGCCATGTGGCTTTGGGAAGGCAGCATACAGGCTGTGAGCCTCAGTTTCCCCCTCTGCACACAGGTGGATGTCCTTGTTCTACTTGTCTGAGCAGGCGGACATTTTCTCAACCTGGTCAGTGGCATTCAGCACCACTTTCATTGCTCTGGGTGAGTTGGCTCAGGCCATAAGGATCATAGAGCCATGTCCCGTTAACTGAAGTTTTTGCACAGAAATGGGAGGGTTACACTGCAGATCTCCACAGTAAATCCTTCTAAGTTCCATGAACAGATTCCACCTCGCAAGTCTTTCCATGTCCCCAGTTACCAACAGCTTCTCTTTGAGTCTGTGGACTCACTCACTGCCTGAGGTTTCTCCGTCTCCGTTTCCCCGAAGCTGCTAAGTCATTGTCCCTGCTTCATTGTATGCAGCCAGCTCCTCCAAACTTGTAAATCTGCAGCCATCAGGTGCCCAGGAGTGGTGGGCACCCTCACCCACCACACTTACCTTGGAAAACAGGAGCAATTACATATTATTTCACATTAACCACTTCCCTCCTCTTTTTAAAGAACCATCAAATGAACCCCACCTTTTTTCATGTTATGTATGACATAATAAAGACACTGGGCACTTCCCCGGGCTTCCAGCCCCCAAGAACCAAGGGAGCAGTATCTTACCACATCCCGAATCCACATGGAAAGCACACCGTGTGCCACTGCACACAGGCCAGGAAGAGAGAGTGTGAGAAAAGCCAACACAGTTCTTATGGGTGAAAAGAGAGAAATAATGCCTAAATGAAATTGTGTCTGTGAACCGCCAGGGTGGGACTCAGGAAGTGTTTAAGAGACCTTGGTTATCTCCCACCCCCATCTTTCTCTCTCTCACCCCTGCTCCTTTCTCATCTTTTCCTCCAACTCACTTCCCTTCCTCTAATATAAAATAAACCTATATATACTTTTATATTCTAATGAGAGGGAAAGAGAGAGAGACTGATCTTGGTTAGACCTAGACTCAGTCTCCATGTTGGTTCTTATGTCTTTTTCTGCTTGGAACTTCCTCCTTTGCTTCCGATCATTTTGGTTTCAATTAAAAAAAAAAGAAAATTCATGCTTGGTGCTTATAGCTCAGTAAATAGGGCATCGGCCACATACACCAAAACTGGTGGGTTAGAGTCAGGTCCAGACCTACTAAAACAACAATGACAACTGCAACCAAAAAAATAGCCGGGTGTTGTGGCGGACACCTGTAGTCTCAGCTACGAGGGAGGCTGAGGCAAGAGAATCGTTTAAGCCCGAGAGTTTGGGGTTGCTGTGAGCTATGACACCAGGGTACTCTACCCAGGGTGACATAGTGAGACTCTATCTCCAAAAAAAAAAAAAAAATCCATAAATCCTCTAAAGTTACTTCCCTGAGGCCATACTAGCTGAAGTCAGGCAGTCAGGAATTTCACCATTTGCAATTTGTTGCAGCTACCTGGGCCTGAACTGTGGTTGCCCCTGAGCTGCACCACCTTTTTTCCACCCTTTGTGTATTTTAGCCCCTCCCTGGTGCTCACTGCCCCCGGTGGCCTACCCCCATGCCTCTTCACCAACTCTGTTCACCCTTCACCACGCATTCCCGCGTTAGGCTGATGTTTTCACGGGAACCAAGGGAGCCCGTGGCTCTCATATTGCTGTGTCTGCTGCCTCAGCATATCAATTTCAATCCTTCATCTGCGGATAATCCTTTTTGCAGATTAGCATGAAACCTTGAATTTTGTAGGGAAAGATAATTTTAAAATGGATTATTATGCTCTTCCTCACACTGCTTCTGCCGCACCAGCGTTTTTGCTGTTCCTTGAACATGTTAAAGTATGCTCCTGGCCAACTGACAACAATGGAGTTTCCATGACTAATTGAGGGGCTCAGAGTTCGAATCAGGTGGCCATGGCCAGGTGAGGCAGTGGTCACAGACAGGGTGTTCTCAGAAGGATGTAGAAGTCTCAGCATGATGTCCCTTTCTATAATGAAGCCAAACCAGTTTCCCTTGTGGGTGCCCAAGATAAACTACAGCCAGAGCTCTACCTGCTTCACCACCAACTCGACCTTTGGAAAGAAAGTTTTGGGATTAGAAACCAACCAATCACAGCTTATCTGCCCTGGCTAATTAGGGCTCAACTCTATCAATTAATCCGAGCTCAGCTGTGCTGGCCAATCAGAACTAAGAAAATTTCAAATCGCAGATGTGCATAAACAGACCTGATTGGGAACCTGGGTGGGAACTTCAGCTAAACCCTCTTTTTGTTCTCTGCAACGCTTCTGACTTTGGAGGGGTCCCTGGTTTGGAAAGTGTTCGCTAGAATAAAGACTTTTTTCTCTGGATTCCTTTTCAGAGAATTTTTGTTCATGAACATAATAGGCACTCTCTTGCCACTGGGTTTTTCACTCTTCCCTCAGATTTCTATTTGGCCAACAACCTCGATTCTATCGAGTCTTTGCTCAAAGATCAACTTCTTCATGAGCCTTTCCCCAGCTATCCTGTAATGATGCCTGATCTCTTCCTTACCTTACTGGTTTTTCCAGGAGGTAAAATGGAAGGGGCTGACTTTCAAATCTAAAGTGTGTATATTTGTGTGTGTGTGTGAGAGAGAGACAGAGAGAGAGAAAGAGAGAGAAAAGGTAATTTGCTCGCTTTCCCTAGAATATGTGCTCCAAGGTGGCAGAGATTTTCTCCTTCACGTTTCTCACTCCTTCTCCCTGTATCTAGAATATGCCCTAACTTGTAACAGGTGTTTATAAATAACGAATGACTCATGTCAGACAACAGAATAGGCTTGGAGAGGCGAACTGAATTGTCTGTGGTCAGGCAGCTATTTTGGGGTAGAACTGAGAATCAACAGTTTCTGTCACACGATTCAGCACCTTTCATCTGCCCCCAGCTGCGTGAATTATCAACTTCAGTCCATAGTGCTCTGTCCTTTGGGTTACTGCCCCTAGAAGACAGCAGGGGGTGGCTTGGAGTCTGGCACTTGACAAGGCTTTGAAGATGTTACGTTTTTCTTGACTTAAATGTATGCTTTTTATGAGAGTCACTTTATTCACTATGTCCTGGCCATACTGCGCTTCCTTCAGTTCTTCAAATTGACCTCAGGCCCTTTTCACATGTAGTTCTCTGGAATGCTATTTGCTCAGCTCTTCCCTTGACAAAATCTTTTTCAACCTTCAAGCCTCAGTTAAAATATTTTCTTTCTTAATTCATCCCTTACTATCTGCTATGTCTGAATGTTTGTGTTTCCCCCTCCCCAAATTTATATTTTGAAACTTATGTGATAGTATTAAGATGTAGGGGCTTTGGGAGCTAATTAGGTCATAAAAGTGGAGCTGTGATGAAAGCGTTTAGTGCCCTTATAAAATATTCCTGATGGGGCTTGTTTGCCCCTTCTCCCTATGTGGAGGACACAGCAAGAAGGTGCCTTCTATGAACTAGGAAATGGTGGAGTCCTTGCCAGACACTGGCTCTACTGGCACCTTGACCTTGAACTTCCCAACCTCTAAAATTATGAGAAATAAATTTCTATTGTTTATAAGCTATCAAGTTTATGGTATTTTATTATAACAGCTTGCACAGACTAAGACACTACCCGCATCAAAAAAGTTCCAGTTATTTTCCTTATAATATTTGCCATTATTCACTTGTGTATGCTTGTTTAGTCATTATCTTCTTATAGGGCAAGCCCCTCTCTACTTTGTTCATCTTTGTGCAATCAATGCTAACACAGTGTCTATAGCAGATGAATCAATGAATAAATATTGTCAAATAAATATAAAAGATTTGAGAATTAGGCATTATTTTCTACTAAACATCATAGCTGCTGTTTGAATACCCAGTGTCTAAAGCAGTAGCTACTGGTAAGTAAAAAGGCCCCACAAGCTAAATCTGGTGGAGTGAAGTATCTTCACAATGCATTTCCGTGATTATATATTTTTTTCTTAGGTCTATTTCTAACTTGTCAAGCGGATTCCAGGCAAATGACTTGATATGTCTTCATCACAGTAGACACCCAGACAGAAAAATTACATGTTATATTGTAGGCCCCTACTTATAAATTAAGTATTGTAAGCTGTGGTAATACTTACATTCATATTCAATTCAAGCCTTATCGAAATATCTTGTCTAATTTCTATTCTGTTATATTATACCTAACTGGAATTGGAAAACCATTTTAGATCAATGAATAAATATTTGTTGATAGTTTATCCAGTCCCTAGGCTTGAGAATAATATAGAGACAATAGCCTTATTCTCAAGAAACAAATATTTAGTAGGATGAACCCCTTTTATATATAAGATGCCATAAACAGGATTATATGCCATAATGTGTGCACTCAGCAGGACAGACACCAAGTACAAAGGAATTTGCAGGGAGGAAAATAAATGTGCACTAGAGTTTTAAGGGAAGGGTTTATGAATGAGGTGAACTTTAACTGGATTTTGAAGGATGAGGGGACAATAAATCACCCTATTTATTGAGTGACTACTGTGTGCAGGATATGGTACTGTATACTATAGAGAATACAAAGAATAAGACAGGGCCTCTGTCCTTGGCAGGTTTATGATCTAGTTGTAGCAACATGACATACATTAGTGAAAAGTTAAGTAACATTATGAGAGATAAATAGCAGTTTAAGATGATAGCAGCACAGGAGATGTCATGAGTTATTAAGTGATTAGTCACCCCATGAATGATATAGATAACAAAAGCTTTAGGATTTCCAAGAAGATGGGCTGTGAAGGCTTCTCAGAAGACACAGGGCTTAACCTTGAGTTAGAAAGATGGTGGGATTGGCTAAGAAGAAGATGGAAGATGAGGGAAGACGTTGTCAGGGAGGGAGAGTGAAGAACAGTATGAACGAAGGCATAGAAAAGGGCAGGAAAAACAGAGGAAAGTAAGTGAGCCAGGTTGGCTATGAATGGTTAGAAATAGAAGTGTGGAGAAGATTAAGACTAGATCATGAAGGCTATGAAAGACAGACTACTGAGTTTCTGTATTACCCTCCCTGCAATTAAAAGCCACTAAGGAATTTGCACAGGGTCATGATGTTTTAGAATTTGTCTGGCAGTAGGGCAAAAAAGGCTTCGAAAAGAGTAGCTGTCCCAGAGGCTCCTGCATAGGTGTAAGCACAGGTTAAAAGGAGCTGTTCCGGGAAGTAGTGGTCATTCACAGTGGAAAGCAGGTAGACACCTAGACATGAGCTACAAAGGAAAAGTCAGCAAGTTTTTGTGAATAGGTGGATATGGAGTTGAATGGAGAGATAAGTCAAACATGAGTGTAGTATGTTTCAGACCTAGATTACAGAAGGATTTAATATCACCCATTGCCTGTGCGCATGCATACACACACACACACACACACACATTTACTGAGCACTTCCTATTTGTCAGATGATGGCTTAGATGTTAAACGTTCATAGATAAATAAGATAGGACCCCGGGCTGCAATTTTTTTTAACAGTCTAAAGTAAGATAACAATATTCAACAACAATTTTAAAGTATCCAGCATCCTCCAAGAATAACAGACAATGTTATATAGAGCGGTTTAGGAATCAGGAGAGAGGACTTTAGATTTTGGTTTCAGTGCATAGCATTCAAGGTAACAGAGGGACTTCCCCTTATATATTTTCAGAGGGCAAAGGCAAACTTAGGATTAAAGTTCAGACCAAAATCTGGGGAGGTGGATAAAGACCTGAGGGGGCTTAATTAAAGTGGATGGCCCCAAAGCAGAAAGTATCAAGGGAGAAAAGACAGAGGCAGAAATCTGAACCTTAGCAGACAAGCACATTTATAGTTATCAGGTAAGCTGGGATCAATCAGAGCAGAGGTGGGACGGTGTCTATCAATCAAAGGAAGAAGAGGCTCTAACTATTCAAAAGTGGGGTAGTTAGTGTCCCATCTCAGGATGGGCAAAGGACTTGAAGAGAAACTTCTCCAAAGAAGATAGGTGCACGGCCTACAGATACATGAAAGAATGCTCACCATCCTTAATCATCAGAGAAATGCAAATCAAAACTACTTGAGATATCACCTAACTCCAGTAAGATTAGCCCACATAACAAAATCCCAAAACCAGAGATGCTGGCATGGATGTGGAGAAAGGGAACACTTCTACACTGCTGGTGGGAGTGCACACTAATACGTTCCTTTTGGAAGGATGTTTGGAGAATACTTAGAGATCTAAATATTGACCTGCCATTCGATCCTATAATTCCTTTACTAGGTATATATCCAGAAGACCAAAAATCACATTATAACAAAGACATCTGTACCAGAATGTTTATTGCAGCCCAATTCTTAATTGCTAAGTCATGGAAGAAACCCAAGTGCCCATCGACCCACGAATGGATTAATAAACTGTGGTACATGTATACCATGGAGTATACCATGGAATATTATGCAGCCTTAAAGAAAGATGGAGACTTTACCTCTTTCATGTTTACATGGTTGGAGCTGGAACATATTCTTCTTAGCAAAGTATCTTAAGAATGGAAGAAAAAGTATCCAATGTACTCGGCCCTACTCCATAGTACAATATAAACAATTTATATTGTACTATAAACAATTTATAGCTTTAATATGAAAGCTATAACCAATTATAGCCCAAGAAGAAGGGGAAAGGGGAGAGAAAGGGGAGGGGAGGAGAGAGGATCGGTGGAGGGTGGGTAATCGATGGGACCACACCTACGGTGCATCTTATGTGAAATTTACTAAGTGTAGAATATAAATGTCTTAACACAATAACTGAGAAAATGCCGTGAAGGCTATGTTAACCAGTTTGATGAAAATATTTCAAATTGTATATAAAACCAGCACATTACACCCCTTGATTGCATTAATGTACACAGGATTTAATTTAAAAAATAAATAAATAAATAAAACAGACTTTATTGGCGGTGCCTGTGGCTCAGTGGGTAGGGTGCCAACCCCATATACTAAGGGTGGCGGATTCAAACTTGGCCCCCGGCCAAACTGCAACAAACAATAGCTGGGTGTTGTGGTGTGCGCCTGTAGTTCCAAGCTACTTGGGAGGCTGAGGCAGGAGAATCGCCTAAGCCCAAGAGCTGGAGGTTGCTGTGAGCTGTAATGCCATGGCACTCTACCAAGGGCGATAAAGTGAGACTCTGTCTCCAAAAAAAAAAAAAAAAAAAAAAAACAGACTTTATCATATTGGATAATATTTTAAGTTTAAGAAGAAAATTAAGTAGTGCTTTCCGCATTACAATTTGTACTGTTTCCTGTAAACATTTGAAATAGTCTACTACTTTTAATAATTAGAAGGGAATAAATATCAGAATTTCACAAATATAAATAAAGCTCTCCAGTAAAAGCTACAAATGCTTTAAATAGACAAAGTAAAAAATTTTAAATATTTTAGGATATTAGTCACCAGAATGTTATTAGAAACTTTGTTTTACTAACTATAATATTTAGATTAATAAAATTTCTGAGAGAAATTCCATATGACTTGGACAGTTTCCATTAAGTAACTAATGGTTCTATAAGTAATGATCTCATTTTAGGAAACATATCCTCTACCATTAAAAGAAGGAAGGAAAACATAGGTAACGTAACATGCCCTTAACTCAAGTGGATACATGAGCATGTTACATTTCTATGATTGAATAAAACTGACCCAAAAAAGTTTTTAAAAGGAGCAGATTCATTTTATTTAAAAACCGCAAGCTAAGTCTGTCATTTTGATTGTACTTCGCATTTTACAAAGCACACTTCACTTTTAGAACTTCAAGTACATAATTAAAAATATAAAAAAAGACAACCTCTTCAGGGGAATCCTGTTATGTCAAAATCAAGTACTTCTTGCTGATATTGAAAATAAATCCAGAAGTATGAGTGACTTGCCGTACATTCCTCAGTAATTCTGGGCCTATCATTGAGCAGCAGGCAGATGTTTCCTTTACAGGTGCATTTTTAGCTTTTAAAGATAGTTGATTACTTCTTCTGACTCTTCAAAAGCTGAAGTATTTTTATGCAAGCATTCATGTGTCCCCCCAAAGAGATTTCTAAAAAGAATGCAATGCAGCTTATTCATTCCTCCTAAGAATTCAGAGTATAGGTATAAACAGTGCTCCCATCACGCCGTCATCCATGTTCCTGGACAGTGCTCCCTGGTTATTAGAGAATGGCCCTCTTGGGGATCTAAGAGAGGCATTCCTAGTATCACATCCCCAAATCATACCTTCTATCCGATCCAAGCTTCCTCCCTGAGTAAAGTGTGTGTGTGTGTGAGACAGGGGTGTCTCTGACTCTATAGAGCCCCGAGTGTCAAGCAGCCACCAGGTTGAGAGGCACCTTCATCCTTGAGGTGGTTGTCAGGTGCGAGCTGATGCTACCCTCCTTGCCTCCTCCTCACTCACAGAACCCCTGCAGTGGGTGGGATCCCCAGGGTGACCCCCAATGCTGGGGACTCTGAGCAAGGGGAAGGTCAATGAACATGAACCTCTCCCAGAAGACTGTTGTGCAAACTGAAGACTCAGTGCTGTGTGTCCATCTGTTCCTCCACCAGCTTCTTCAGGTCCAGGCATGGTCTTTATTTCTTCCGTGAAAATCATCCCAGTTGTAATCATACATTCACGAGTAACTTTCCTGTCATTACTGCCTCACTAGCCTGGAGCCCCAGGAGGGCAGCGAGCTGGGCAGCTGTGCTCCCTGCTGGCTGTGTGACATTCGGGCTTGAAAACTAAATAAATGCTTACAAGGCAGGCACATCTGGGGAGTGAGGAGGTGGCCACAGCTAGGCACATTCCCAGGAAGAAATATTTCTGTGTCCCGTGGATCACCAATGTGACAAAATTGGCTAAATAATTTATAGCTTCTTTCAGCCTAATAGACTCAGATGGAGCTCCAAAAATATATAAGGGGGAGGGGGGAGAAAATTCAAGGTATTTTTCCAAAGTATAACCAAAGCATTCATTCTTAGGAAAAAGGGCAAATGGGAATTTACTTCAAATTGTATTAGGGAGGGAAGGGACACGAGAATGAAGAGAGCTTCTAATACAGCCTTTATGATACGTGCTAGTTCTCCGATTAACCGATTAACCGTGCAACTTCAGACAAATTAATTTACTTCTCCGAGTTTAAATCTGATGACAGGTTAGAAGAAAGAAAGAGAATCGCTACCTATTGTATCTGTAGGAAAAATGCATGACGGAGTCAACTATTCCAGGTGTGAGATTTTTCTTTTCTGGGTTGGGAGGAACGTGGAAAAGCAACCCCCTGAGCTGCAAACTGGTAAAACTTTTGCCTCAACACCCTGTTAGGTATGTGCTAGCAAGTCACTCACCACCACTGGCACAGCCACCCAGGGAAGAGGAGGGACTTTTCCCAGAACTGCAAAGTGCCTCTGAGGAAGCCTAGAGCTCACGTCTAGCCTGTAGCTTCTGGTTTATTTCCCCCCTTTCTTACTCCCAACTCATCTTTCAAAGTGCAGGTCACAGATGAACGCGCGCACACACTTAGAGACACACGTGCACTCTTTCCAACACGGTATGGGTGAGTGGTAATGATAAAAGGATTCCTCCCGCCCGAGTCAATGGCACTGTAGGCTGTTCACTTCCTGGAGGTGAAAAATAGGCTTACTCCAGTCATTATCATCATCATTACTATTATAGTATTTTTTCCTACCTCTAAAACAGGTTTCAGAGAAATGGTACAAGGCATTTCCAGCATGAGTGTGTTCCCATGGTTCTATGAATTGCACAGTTATATTTCAATCCTTAGGATTTATTTGGCAGCCCTAGGATCCAGCTGTCTGCGTCCAATTTATCAATCTACAGGGAAGCTCACAACAGTAAAGCTCCCTCCTTCAGCTCTGGGATTAAGGTACCTGCTATGCTGACAACTTGTGTGGGTGAACACTGAAAAGGCTCTTTTTTTTTTTTTCACATCTGCATATGGGTCTACTTCCTCTATGAGACTAGGGATTGATTCCCTGATGGCAGTCATCAATGCATATTTAAATTTATCTAGATCAGCCGTTCTCAACCTATGGGTCATATTAAAGGGCTGCGGCATTAGGAAGGTTGAGAACCACTGATCTAGATGCTGGCACAAAACTCCTACTGCTAACCATGGGAAATTCATACTGGATCCTCCATGTGAGAAAATCCAAGTCGCAGGTGTATTTAAAATATCATGAACTTTGAATCCCAGAAAGCCCTTTTGCACAGTGATGCTATCAACCTGATGATTATACTGCATCAGAGGGATGGGGAACTGATCTCATCTTCAACACTCTAACTCCGAAGCCAAGGACACTTTCAAGAGCAAAATAAGTAGTGCTAAGCGGGAGGAAGCAGAACAGAGACAGCCTGGCTCTTTGAGACAACAGAATCCTGCCTCCCTTCTACACAAATGTACTTTTAACTTATTCTTCCTGGAATGCCACGCCAAGCTCTGCCCTGCCCTGCCCTGCTGCCTACCTGATCCTCACTGCTGTGTCTATTTTCCTTTGAATTTTACCCACCTCCCCTCCTTCCACTCTGTCTGGCAGTGGCTGAGTTCCCTGTCTACAGACATAGCTCCTGTCTGGGTTTTCTCTCCAAGGCTCCAGCTCGCACCAGGTGCTGGTGACTGTTCCCCTCCTCTGCCCCTTCGGGCCATGTGGGAGGTGTCACCACGGCATGTTGGCGCTACTGGTGCTGCCGATAATACTGGAAATGGTCCCTTCATAAGTCTCTTCAATCACCCCACTGACCGTGCCATATGTTTCCTACCAGGACTTTGACTGCTAGACCAGCACAGTGAGAATATGAGGACAGAAAGCAGAAATGTGGATTCCAAAGAAGGGTCAGAACTCTGGCAGGCGTGAAACTGATAGGAACTGGCTCCCACACACCCCTGACTGGGTCCTGTCTTATATCACTGTTTTTCATTATGTTTCAGCCCTTGGGTAAAGCCTTTTTTAAGACCATAGAGGTTATAAAAATTTTTTAATGTTGCATAAAAATGGTAAGGATAAACATCAATTAGAGAGCTTTTTTATCTGGCAAATGAGATTGACATCAATGCCCCAGTAGTTGGAGAAGAAGAAGTTTTTCACATTTAGTGCTATTATGGTATTAAATCAACAGACCCTTTCTTATGAATCTAATAAAATCTAGAATCTGAACTCCATGACACTAATGTGGGGGTAAGGGGAAACTGAGGCAGTCTTAAGGGTAAAGAGAGTAAGAAAATTTAAAAGCTGATTCTCAGAGCCCATTCCATGGTGACCGATCACACATTCAACTTGGACCCTCACTTAGGCCAATAGTGAGAAGGCCACACTGTGAGACATTTAAGGTCAGTCCTCCCTGACATGAGCCCGATTCACACCTCAAATGCAGACATGGAAAGATGCCACTCGCATGTTTCCTGCTTGTCAGAAATCAACGGATACGCTGAGTTGGGACAGAAGATGGCTTTGGTTCAGGATCTCAACGGCAGAGCTGCCAACCCACACTCCACTTGGCTCAGGCTGGTGATATCATTTCCTCACTTTCATGAGCTCTAAAATTTAGTCATAAATGCACGGGGAGTAAAATTTTAAAAGGGGAAATGAATGAAGAAATTATACCCCCTTGGAGACAAGAGTAGGCTTGTGTACTTGATGTCTTCTCTGAGCCAATTTAAACACTGCTTTTTCCCATGCCAAAGTTTCTTCGCCAAGAGGGATTGCCAGACACGCTAATGAGTGGAGAGTAAGCGCAGATTAAAATCAAGAGTATTCAAAAAGTGATATTTTAGATTTCTGGTCTTTGATTCTGGATTTCTTTTCCTTTTTTCTTTGCACAGAGCTTTTTATTTGATTTGTTTTTAATCAAAACACTGGTTCCTGAGATTAAAATGTCTTATCTCACAAGAGCAAACAATTCCTTTTCAGGGTTAAATGAGGTAGACAACGTGAAGCTCTCAGCTTGCTCCGCTCTGATTGAGAATAAATAAATTCATAACTGTATTTTGAAATGTAAGTTATATCCTGTTTAAGTGTGTTTTTAAATGTTTAAAAACATACAAGCAAAAAAACAAACAAACAACCTTTTAAAAGGTACTTTATTGAAAATTATCAGTCCAGTGCAAAAAATTCCATTCACTTTAAGTTAAGCAAACGCTAGTGTGGTGTTAAGGAAATTAAGTAAATTAGAAAAATTCTGCCAAAGAAATCTTTCCTTGATTAGAATGAAACTATTAGAGGAATTTATGGAGACCTGGGGGAAGTCAGCAGTGAACTTTCTTCATCCCTGTCTGGGTTTCTTTTACAAAAATATGGAAAAGGATCAGACCATCTTGGAAGCAGAGAGCCCTCATCAGACACCAAATTACTGACATCTTGGTCTTGGACTGTCCAGCCTCCAATACTATGAGAAAAAAAATTTTGTTGTTTATAAAGTTAGAAGAAATACATGGAAAAGGCACTACAGAAAGCTATGTATTAAATTTCAAAAAGTGACGAAGACTAGAGAGATAGATAGAAGACAGTAGTAACACAAGATACCTTCTAAAGTCCTGTTCAACTTATCACGTATGTGGTTCACATATGTGCTGAGGGTGGAGGGCAATAAAAGCCACTTGTAAGCTACGGAGGGCAGAGGATGGGGGAAAGCAAACATTTTCAAGCACATACCATGTGCCAGACACTTGACATAACTAGGCTCACTGAAATGTCACGACAGTCTGATAAGGTGGGTATAGTTATCTCCACTTTTGTAAATGAGGAAATTGAGGCCCAGAGAGCGTCAGACACTTCTCTACATTGATCCAACCCATGGGAAACAAGGGTCTTCCCACTCCAAAGCCTGCCCTCTTCCCACAGCCCTGTGGCTTTGGAATCCAAAGCTAAAGCCGAGCATGGGGAGGAATTTCACCCTTTCCTACCTTCTGATTTTGGAGCAGACACGCAGACAACAGACAAGAACCAGCAATCTGGAGGCGGTCAAGCGAGACTCTGCTAAAGGAGTCTAGAATATCTAAACTCTGACTCAAATCTCTGGTTTGCTTTGCCAGATTAAGGGCAAGCACAAAACTGTACTGTCCAATGAGAGGGATGCAACGGGTCTGCAGCACAGAGTATGCGCTCCTTGTCACGTATTCTGTTTGAATGCATTTGCAAATGGTTGGAGATGGTCATCCTGACAGTCAGCCTCTGGAAGAATGGACGTGGACATGTCCACCAACTACTGCAGGATAAAACACAGTTTATTTGACGGACCTTAGTTACTGAATTGTAAGCCGATGTTATATTTGAGAATGCTAGAAGGGAGGATAATGATCACTTTTGACATAAATCAAATACTGTGATGGAACTGCCCTTCTTAGTAAAGGAAGTAAAAGAATACCCACATTCTACTGACCACAGGTTTAATGAATAAGCTAAGCAGACAGGTAAGTGGGACAGAAGCCTTCTCAATTTTAAATCTACACATGCTCCCAAACTTGTTGTTGCTCTAAGCTTCTCTCTTTAACCGTCAGGTGTTTATCTGTGAACTGTTTCTGCATGGATCTTCTTCGAATGCAACGCTCTAACAATCATTCACCATACTTTATCAAACTATAGAGATACGTTTGACATACTTCAAGGTTACTACATATGAACGTAACAAGAAGTTTAGTAAGCTTCTCTCTTGAAAAGTAAGTACCAAAAGAAAAAAAAAAAAGGTGCGATTTGCTTGCATGTTGAACTTCGGGAGGAATTACTGTAGTAGTAGTAGATTTGATTCTTATTATCTGTTAAACTCATCGAAAATCAAAACATCTTCTTTTTTAATTGATTTATTTTTATCTCAATATATTACAGGGGTATAAATACATGTTTTGGTTACATGCATTGATTTTGTATAATTTGAGTCAAAATTGGAAATGTGCCCATCACCGAGACAGGGTGCGTTGTACCCATCAGATATGAGTTTGCCTCCCCTCCACCTGCTTTCTATTGAGTTTTACTGTCAAATGTGCACATGGGCATTGATCAGTTAGTTTCAATTTAATAGTAAGTACATGTAGTACTTAATCAAACTAAGTTGCATTTCATTGGACAAGACTCAATTTCTTGTTTCTGAAACATATGGTGATAAAACCCTGATGGATCATTTTCTTTCCACAGAGGTGGTTAAAAGGCTCTTTTCACAAATAACTGACATGATTGAATAATGTTCTTCCCTCACTTTTAACTATTTTCAAATAGCTTACCTACCATAGCTTGAAAGGGCAAATTTAATGAAGTAATGAAATATAGCCAAGGATGAAAACAAAGGTCCTATGTTTTAAAGTGGTATCAAATACTCGTAATTTTCTTGGTTCAGGCATGCATGCACCTGTTTTCATTGTTTCAAAGCATAAAAGATGCATGCATAAAAAGATTGATTTCCACCAAGTACGTATAGAAATTTTCCATATGCACCCAAATTTATAAAGTGCGTATGGAAAAGAAGAAATTTTATGATCTGTGTAAGGCTTGACATAAAGATAAGAACTTGACCTAATAATTAGTAGTTGGGAGTTTTATTTTTCTTGGGATTATCTTACAAGGTAGTAAAAAAAAAAAATTCAGACAGAAAAACCAAAGGGTAAACGTGTTTCTTCAACAAGTCTTGGCATTGAACTATTTGTTCCCAAGTGGAGATAATGTCATAGTGCAAATGTCTTAAGTCCGTAACAGGCAGAAAACTAGAGTTCCACAGTCCAAAGTTACTCAATCAAAAAGTACTGTGGTGCACTGGAATGGAAAGAATTTTCAAAGCAATGCCAGGGAGGCTGACATCAATAAATGTTCTTCTCACTTAATCATTTTTTAGTACCAAATGCCAGAGTCCTCGGGTACAAGCTAACAAGGCCAATTTGGCTATTCAAATTAGCCAGGTCCTGTTGTACATATACTGCTGGCCTCTAGCAATTGGAGCCAGATGGCATACAAAAATGAAAGCAAGTCTTAGATGACATTCTGCCAAAAAATGCAACCATTTATTATCGGTCACATACTGACTTATCATAACGCTGGAAGAAATCTTCTCTCTGTGCTCCAGCTCTCCTACAAGAATCTTCCATAAAAGGTCTCCTCCGAGGAGAATGTGACAATGTTCTGAGTCAGGAGCAGGAAGTTTCCCACCCAAGTAAGGCACAGCATAGTTTCTCAAAATCCTTCTTTTGACTCATGTTGAGCAGGAGAAGATAGATTATTTTATTCCAGATATAAGAAGAAATACAAGTGGGGAGATAAATGCATTGCCATTGTGGTCTTTAGAAAACGCTGCTGAACATGCCAAGAATCAGTTATTCTAGGTGAAAGTCCCTCCCCAAACTATTGCAGGGGATGATCTTGCAATGTCCCTCAGACCTTCATGACTCTTAGCCATCATGGACATCTTCCTATCAAATATCTATACATTCATTTCTCATTAAAGCCTGGATAGAAGGAAAATCAAAATTCCATCAATCCGTTTAGAGTTTTATCTTTCACTTACTATTGTCTGGTTGAAAACTGTATTTTTAAAAGCAATGGTTTCCAAGGAATCCTTTTTCAGGTGCCATTGCTAATTAGATAATAATATGAAAATCATTTTGTCCATGCTGTTGTGGTTATTGTTTCTTTTGAAAATATGAAGAATGCAAGTAAGAAAATGTTTAAATGTGGCCCCCAAATGGACCTTTCAAGTCCATTTACCATCAGATAGCTAAGTCAACACTTCCCAAAGCACGCTGGAAGAACACTGATCCACAAGGAGTCCCTAAAAAAAGCTTCCAAATTCAATGGGGCAGCGCCTGTGGCTCATCGAGCAGGGCACCAGCCCCATATACCGAAGGTGGCGGGTTCAAACCCGGCCTCTGCCGAACTGAAAACAGAAAATAGCCAGCGTTGTGGCAGGCGCCTGTAGTCCCAGCTACTCAGGAGGCTGAGGCAAGAGAATCAATCGCCTAAGCCCACGAGTTGGAGGTTGCTGTGAGCTGTGTGACACCATGGCATTCTACTTCCATATCTTCCCTCCCCTCCCCTCTCTCTCCTCTTCCCTTCTCCTTTCTAGCCTATAGTTATGTTTTGCCATTCATATGAATGTGTAGGTGATTATATATTGATTTCATGGTAGTATTGGATACTTTGGATACTTTTTTTCATTTTTAAGATACTTTGCTAAGAAGAATATGCTCCAGCTCCATCCAGGTACACATAAACGATGTGAATCTCCATCTTTTTATGGCTGCATAGTATTCCATGCTATACATATTAACAATTTGTTAGTCCATTCATGGGTCATTGGGCAGTGGGGCTGTTTTCATGTCTTGGTTATTATGAATTGGGCTGCAATAAACATTCTGGTGCAAATGTCTTTGTTGTAAAATAATTTTTCATCATCTGGGCGTATACCTAGTAGAAGAACTGCAGAATTGAATGGTAGGTCTACTTTTAGTTCCTCAAGTGTTCTCCAAACTTCTTTCCAAAAAGGTCGTATTACCTTGCATTCCTACCAGCAATATAGAGGTGTTCCCTGCTCTCCACATCCACACCAGCATCTATAGTTTTGGGATTTTGTGATGTGGGCTAATCTTACTGGAGTTAGATGATATCTCAAAGTGGTTTTGATTTGCATTTCTCTGATGATTAAGGATGATGAGCATTTTTTTCATGTATTTGCAGGCCATGCACCTGTCTTCATCAGAGAATTTTCTATTCAAGTCTCTTGCCCACATAGAAATGGGGTTATTTGTTCTTTTCTTATTGATTAGTTTGAGTTCTCTGTAGATTGTAAGTTATCAGACCTTTTGGAAATTCGTAGGTAAAGGCTTTGGGAAATCCTCCAGTAGAGAAATATGACTTTTTAAACCTGAGGTTGATCAAATGCATTGACCTACAGAATATTTAGAGCAACCTCACGTGATGATCTGTATGACTTTAAGACATGTTTTGAGAAACATTGGTAATAAACTGCATCACCAGAATTAAGAAAAGTTTCCACCTTAGAAGTTTCTTTCTATAACCTGTCCCAAAAATCATCTGACAAAATTTTTACTGCATAACCTTCATGCTACAGGTGAAAACACATTTTCTGATGCTTAGTCCTTGGTAAAGAATAGCTGATCACCATTTTCTCCATAAAAAATCACTATACATTTTAGAGAACTTTATTAAGGCATCCATCTGCAAAGTCTTGGCTCCAGCTGGAATAAATCCTGGGGGCAAGAAGGTTTCTTGGCAGGTGAGAGGTAAGTTTAGATTATATCTGTGTTTTCTTTCTTTCTTTCTTTTTTTAAGAAACTAACTATACGTTTTATTTCATTTTATTTTTTTCGATGAAGGCAGGGTCTTTCTCATCTTTCTTTTTTTTTATTAAGTCATTTGTACAGAGCCATACATACATTTATGCCATTATGGGATTTCAAGGATAGTTCTCTCAGCAGTGTGGGGGGATGGAACCAAACTTGGAAGCTCTTCAAGGCAGCTACTGGTTGTTATTCTATCTTTATTGTCCATACTCAGAATATTGTTTAGAACCAGTGAGTGGCTGATAAATATTTTATCATTTTCTCCTAAGCTTTTCCCCTTCAAATGCAGTTCTACCCCTACGAATTCCCTACAAATTTAGTCTACCAATCTGTAAATACTGTGTCTGATATTAAGGTCATATTGCATTTTCATCATGAAGCTATGTAAGTGACTGCTAACTGCGACGCGTTCTCAGTCTCCTGGGCTATGCTCACAAGAGATGCAGAAAATACAGGAGCAGGCAGACGAAGGAGAAGAGTATCGGGTAATCCCACTTCACCCACTTCATTGGCTCTGCCAAGGTATTCTCGAAAATTGTCCCATCTTTAGCAAGGGTTCTCTTCCTAAAACATGGCCAGGGAGTATTCATTCATTCAACAAACATGTTTTGTTGCCATCTAAAAAGTCTCTTCAAGCAACCACATAAAAGAATTTAGCAATTAGTCACTCCTTCCCTCTGCATTTTCTAAGAACTATTTACTAGGCTCTTTGGACAACATCAGTGAGCAAAACAAACATAAAACAAGGAAAGAAAACAAAAAACCCTACCTCTTCAAGAGGAAAAAGAGAGAGAAGGAGCAAGTGTATGCAAGAGTGAATGGTGAGAGGTATCTGTCATACAGCGTAAGGTGGGCAAACAGGGTGATCACAGCAGCCCTTGGTGAGAAGACGGCAACAAAGCTGGACCTGAAGGAGGTGAAGGGGTCCCCAAATACTCAATTTATAGCGGGAGATGAGCTCAGGAAGGAGCAAGAGAGAGAATGGGGGGGAATGGAAGGGGCTGGAAGGGGCTGGAGTGTGTAGAAGCCTATCCAGCCATTATAAACATTACAACTTAGCATGACAGAATTAAAGAGCCACTGGAAGATTTTAAACACAGGAGGAACCTGATGTAACTCACACTGTAAAATAATATTTCTGGTCCTGTGCTAAGAATAGACTGGCCTGTTAGTAGCACAGAGACGAGTCAGAAGGCTGTGGCCACTTTGCTGGTGAAAGACGATGGGCGCTTGGGCAGGGTGAACGCAGTAAAGGGGTGTGAAAAATGGTCAGTGTCTAGATACGTGGCATTTTTTGTAAGTATTGCTGTCTGTATTTTTTTATGGATTGGATATGATATTTGAGAGAGAGAAAGAGGAAACAAAGAAATCTCCAAAATTTTGGGCCACTTGTACAATACACTGAGATAGAAAATACTGTTGAAGAAACAGACTGAATGAGTAAACTCAGGAGTCCAATTTCAGAACGTCAAATTTGAGATATCCATGTAGAGATGCATATATATAGAGAGAGTATTTTCCTTCCTGAGCAACCCCAGGCACCACAAGGATTATTTCATTGATTCTAATTATATTATAGGTGAGAAAGAAGTTTTAAAGGCGTTTCATAAACATTCTGATGTGTAATAATGTTGACATATAAGCATTAAAGCTCATATTACAAGGTTACTTTCTTCCTAGTTCCCTGTGTTACCTTAGGCAATATGTGTATATAAATAAGGAATTTAAATTTGTGGTTTCTTTAAACAGGAGTGGGGGGTGATTTTTCCTGGGTTTTATACATTACACTTATCATGCCTTTCCAGGTTCATTGGGTATTATTCTTATAGCCAACCACCCAATGAATCTGGAAATCGATCATTTCAGTCTCCTTTTTTATTTTCCAACTCAATAAGTAATTTCCAAAAGGCTTTCTGTTTAGAGAGATTTGTTTTAGCTGCTTTTTATCTTTAGGATTCCTAATGAAGTTCTTCGTGGTTTTCTCAAAACGAAATAGAAAAAGGTATACCCCTTTAAATAGAAATTTCTTGTTCTGAATGGAAATAGGACAGAATGGTTCCGCGATTACAAAAAGTGTTTTTTGGCTTTTTTAAAAAGAGTTTAAAAACAATCAGAAGCATCATAAGGCTAAGTGGTCATGACTGCTTTTCTGAAAATAGGCATCATTAAACTAAGAGGAATAATGACTGTTGAAATGAATATTACCTTTCAAAAGGTGGCATTTACTGTGAGTAAAAACAAGTGATAACATTGAATATGAAATCTTGCTGACAATTACAAACTATACAAATGAAGGAAAAAAAATAAAGCTGTTCATGATGTCTGAAAATGCCTTTTTCCTTTATGCAAATATCTAATAAAGATAATAAGTTAAATGAGTCTTCCACTAATAAATTCAGTGAGTCTTCCCACTGAGACACAAACAGAAGAGGGGTAGGTAAGTGACTTTCTTATTAAATAGTGTGACTTGTGACAATGTAATTGCTCTGTGGAGAGAAAGAATGAAACAAATTACTTAGTGATGTGTAAAAACTACTAGATCAAAAGCCCAGCAGGGCACTTCACGTACAAGTGAACTGAGTATTATTACACAAAACAGAAGGAAAAGGTATTTTTGCCCCGGAACAAGAATAATTTTACAAGTAACATACTGATAATTGACCCCCCCTAAAAGGCCTTACTTAGGAAGGCTTTGCTCAAGGGCCTCTGATTTGTACATAGTCACTAAATAAAAGGTTGCATTTTTAGTGTCTGTTTTTTCTAACACCCACTGAGGGGAATGGAGAAACCCAGCCATGGAAACAAGAGGTTTTATGAACAACAATAAAAAGATTCTTTTCTTAAATCTGGCCTATTTTTGCTAAGTTTTCAAATACCATTAAAGATAATCCACAATATTGTCTGTTTTTCTAGCACCCACGACTGAGGAGAACAGAAAAATCGGGCAGTGGTAAGGAGAGGTTTTATGAACAGCAAAAAAAAAAGCAAATGATTCTTGTCTTAAATTCTGCCCATTTTTGCTAAATTTTCAAACACCATTAAAGATGTCCATAATATTTATAAAGTTTACAGGTGTGTGTAGGTGGTAACTACAATGTTCAGTTTAAAATACATCAGCAATATTTGTCACTATTTTCTTTCTGTAGATAAACATTTATTTTAGCTAAGAAAGTAGTTTTATGCTATATTCTGCCCTTCTGTTTGTTACCTTTGAACATAATGACTTCCCGAACAATGCTTCAGTATTAAAAACCTGAAAGTATATCACACATTAGCACTATTCTTTTGTTTTTTAATTTTTATTAAATCATAATTGTGTACACGGGTGCAATCATGGGGCACAATGTGCTGACTTTATATACAATCTAAAATATTTTCATTAAACTATTTAACATAGCCTTCATGGCCTTTAAATCACTATATGAAGACATTTATATTCTACTTTCAGTAATTTTCACTTGTACCCTTGTAAGAT
>CAUYRH010069867.1:0-25256 GCA_963574655.1 Perodicticus potto | reverse complement strand
CTTTTCTCCACATCCATGCCAACATCTGTAGTTTTGTGATTTTGTTATGTGGGCTACTCTTTCTGAAGTTAGATGGTATCTCAAAGTTGTATTGATTTCCATTTCTCTGATGATCAAAGATGATAAGCATTTTTTTCATGTGTCTGTAGACCACGTGCCTGTCTTCTTCGGAGAAGCTTTTGTCCATGTCTCTTGATAGCCCAGACTTCATGGGAACTGCTGTAGGGAGAATTTGTGAAACCTGCCTGTGAAGATTCTTTTTAAAATCGGTGGAATCAACAGCTGAGCAGGGTCTAAGCTGGCAGCCAGGCACCATCAAAAGAAAACAGTGTAAAGTCTCCATCTTTCTTTAAGGCTGCATAATATTCCATGGTATCCATGTACCACAATTTATTAATCCATTCGTGGGTTGATGGGCACTTGGGCTTCTTCCACGACTTAGTAATTATGAATTGGGCTGCAATAAACATTCTGGTACATATATCTTTATTATGATGTGATTTTTGGTCTTCTGGATATATACCTAATAAAGGAATTATAGGATCACACCTATGGTGCATCTTAGAAGGGTAGTGGTGAAACTTATTAAATGTAGAATATCAATGTCTTCATATAGTGATTGAGAAAATGCCATGAAGGCTATGTTTAACAGTTGGACCAAAATATTTCAGATTGTATATGAAGTCAGCACATTGTGCCCCATGATTGCACTAATGTACACAATTATGATTTAATAAAATTATAAAAAAAAAAGAAAGAAATAAAACAGTGTAACCCGTGAATCAGATATAAGCCTGGGAAACATTCACGGCCCCACCTGGTGTCTGGTGAGCTACCTTTTCTATGGCACTCAGCCCAGCTCAGTTCTGTTTCCCCCTTGTCAGATCTGCTCCTGTCCCTCATCTGTTGCAGGCCAGGGAGGGAAACAGCAATGGTTTATCTCGGTGGGCTGGGCCGGTAGCCACACCTGAAGTTAACTAACTATGAGGACTTCACTGCAGAATGGTGAGTATAATAGCAACTCAGCCCACGGAGGCTTAGATGACCAAAGGAAAGGCTTTGTTAAAATTCAGAGCACCATGTACTAATTCAGAATAAAAGAAAAGTATAAAAGTGAAAGAGAATCAAAGAAAGGATGCAAAGAAGTATAGTGGCCAGTGGGGAAGGGGGTCAGGAGGGTGCATGGAAAAGCGTGGGAGTGGGGAAAGAAAAGAAAAGTCAGGCTGGGTATTGAGGCTCATGCCTGTAATCCTAGTGCTTTTGGAGATTGAGGAGGGAGGCCTCCTCACTCACTTGAGGCCATGAGTTTCAGATCAGTGTAGGCAACGTACCAAGACACTATTAAAAAAAAAAGTACATATATATGTATGTGTGTATATACATGGTTAGTCTTTGGAGTGTTTTTTTTTTTTTTTTGATACATACATCATGTGTGTGTATATATATACATATTTATGTACACATATACATCATGTGGTTATATGTGCATATATACACTATATCTATCTGTCTGTCTGTCTATCTATCTATCTATCTATCTATCTAAATTAGCTCAGCTTTGTGGCTCAGGCCTTTAGTCCCAGGATCATTTGAGTCCAAGAGTTTAAGGTTGCTGTGAGCTATGATGATGCCACAGCACTCTAGCCCTGGTGTCACAGCAAGATTTTGTATCAAAAGAAAGAAAGAAAGAAAGAGAGAGAGAGAGGGAGGGGAAGGGAAGGGAGAGAATGAACAGACTTACAAGGAGGTGGAGCCTTATTTAGGGAGGGAAGTGAACGCATAGGTGGGAGAGGCAGGGCAATGTAGGATGGGGGCGGGAGGAAGTGAAGGTGCAAGTGGGGGGACCTCGGGTCAGCAGAGAGGAATGGAAAGGAAAGTCAGGAGTCAGAAAGGTAGGACAACATGTGTAGGTCAGGGAGAGGCAGAGGCCCTCAGAAAGGTCAGGAAATGTACGTGAGCCATAAGGAGATATGTTGGCTGATTTGGAAATAGAGTGATACCATCAAAGGGTATGCTTAGGACTGAGAAGAGAGGGACAAATTTGCCTTTAATGAGAGGGGAGCTGGGGAAAGGAATAGTTGGGCAGCTTGAGTGGAAGAGCGGGGCCTGTGAACAGGGAAGGGTGTGGGTGGGAGACTGGCAGGGGAGAGGGAATGAGCTCAAATTTCCTGGCCTAAAAACTGTATTCCTGGAGGGCGAGGTGCCCAATCAAGTCATTGATGGCTGTGGAGCAAGGCCAGCAGGTTGCATGCCTTTCTCCAGTGGATCTCACATCTGTGAGTAATGAATCAGGTCACATCTTTCCATGTATCAAGAGAAGGAGATTCCTTTATTTTAATATTTCCAGCTATATCCTGTTATGGAAATTCCAAACAATTGCATGCAATTCCTATTATGGAAATTCCAAACCAAGGATTATTTCTCAGTCTTTTTTTTTTTTTTTCTGAAAGAAAAACATCTGATGACAAACTCTTACATTTTACTAAAATCTATAAAGGATAATTAAAATTCATCAGAAGGACTTCATGGTTAGTCTTTGGAGTGTTTTTTTTTTTTTTTTTTTTTTTTAAGGATGTCGGTTACTTTTAACATTTTACAGTTGTGTATGTGCCCAAACAAATAGGAATGCAGTATATTCCAACATTTAGGACTACAGTGAATGAAATAATCCCACTTTTCAAGAAAATTGAAGACCGTAAAAGGGAAATAGGTCAGACAAGGATGGAAAAGCATTCTAGAATGCTGAAAGCTGTTTTCACAAAAGTCCACAACTGAGCTGCAGTGCTTGGAGAAGAACGGTGTGCCTCAATGTACAGCATGTGGAGGAGAACATTGGTTCATGTTCCTATTGGCTACTTAGATGTTTTCTTTGGAGAAATGTCTATTCAAATCCTTTTTTAACTAGGTTGCATTTATCAAGTCTCATTTTTAAATTGAGTCCTGTGTTCTTTTGTTGTTGTTTTGCTAGCTATTAAGTTGTAAGAATTTCTTTATATATTTTGGATATTAACTCCTTATTAGATACATGGCTTACAAATATATTCTACCATTTTGTATGTTGCCCTATCAGTCTGCTAATTGTTTTCTTTGCTATACAGAAGCTTCTCAGTTCAGTGTAGTCCTATTTGCCTATTTCTGCATTTCTTGCCTTTTCTTTTGGAGTTGTGCTCATGAGATCATTGCCAAAGCCAGTGCAATGAAGTTTTTATCCTATGTCTCCTTCTAGGATTTTTACAGTTTCAGTTCTTAAATTTAAGCTTTTAAAACATTTTGTATTTTTTGTGTGTATTATGGGTAATATAAATATCTGATTTCCTTCTTTTGCATGTAGATATCCAGTTTCCCCAATACCATTTGTTGAAGAGACCACACTTTCCCTACTGAACATTGTTGTCACTCTTAACAAAGGTGAGTTGCCCATATATGCATGAATTTATTTCTGGGATCTTTACTCCATTCCACTTTCCTATATGTCTGCCTTTATAGCAGTACCATGCTGTTTTCTTTACTGAAACTTTGTAATATAATTTCAAATCAGAAAGTTTGATGCCTCCAGCTTTATTCTTTTTAATATGATTATTTTGGCTATTCAGCATCTCATATGATCTTGTGATCTCACATGAATTTTAAGATCGTTTCATCTATGTCTATGAAAATGCCATTAGAATTTTAATGAGGCTTGTATTGAACCTGCTTAAAGGAAATGTAAGTCAAAATCACAATGAGATACTATCTTATACCTTTAGTATAGCCATTATATATGTAAAATTGGTAATTGTTGGCAAGGATGTGAAATTGGAGGCAATATATGCTTTGGTGTTAATGTAAAACAGTGTAGCTGCTATGGAAAAAATATGTAAATTCCTCAAAAAATTAAAAATAGTACTACCATCAGTACCAATGTTTTTTTTTTTTAATTTTTAATTTTTTTTTTTTTTTTTTGCAGTTTTGGCTAGGGTCGGACTTCAACCCACCACCCCTGGTATATGGGGCTGGCACCTTACTCCTTGAGCCACAGGAGCTGCCCTCAACCATATGGTTGCTAGGATTACAACCATAACCTTGCCCAATCCCACTTCGGATATTTATTCAAAATAATTTAAATCAGAATCTTGAAGACGTATTTGCACTCTTATATTTGTAGAAAATTTTCACAATAGCCAAGATATGACACAATTTATAGATCAAACAATGGAGGAATAGATAAGGAAAAATGTGAATAATGCAATGTCATTCAGATTTTAGAAAAGAAAGGCACTTTCCCCTGGTGACAACATGACTGAGCCTAGAAGATGTTATGGTAAGTGAAATAAGCCAGTCATAGAATGGCAAACACTGCACTTACATGAGATACTGAAAAAATTGTCAAACTCACAGTAACAGAGAGTGGTGGCCAGCCCTGGAGGGGTGGGGAGACTGGGAATGACTATTCAATGAATATAAAGTTTCCCTTAAGCATGCACGTTCTGAATAAGTGCTAGAGATCTGCTATGCAACAGTTTACTTATGGTTAGCAATATTGTATAGTACACTAAAATTTTGTTAAGAGGGTAGGTCTCATGTTAAGTGTTCTTATCATGCTAAAAAATATACATTTGGTATAAAGTTAGGAATATGATATCTAAATAGGGATGTTTCAAGTAAAGTTTAACTTTGTTTTATGAGTGAGCAATATAGAAACTTGCACTTAGTTGTTGTTGTAAAGAGCTTCTTATCAGGACATCAATTTGTATGTGCATAGATGTGAGAGAGATCACATATCCTCTAGTGCATTAGCTATAGATGTAAGAACCATCCGCCTGCAAAATGCTGAAACTCGCCATGCATGACGTGCTGGGGCAGCATGTTCAGGGAGCTGGAGATGCAGAGCACTGAAATGAAGGGGAGCCAGTGACTTGACTCGTTCTGGATCGACAAGTGAGGCTAGCCCACTTTTTAGTATATATCGATTTTGCAAAACTGTATAAATTAACTACTGTGTGGTAGGCAATTTGCTAAGGGCTAAAGAGAAAAAATGATATGATCCTTGCCAAATAATTTATAGAGCCCAGTGGAAGAGGTAATTCCCTAGAGAGTATCTCAAATGAAAGGAACTGAGAATAATCTAAACCTGGGGCAGAGCATCTCATCTCTGATCTGCTAGGGCCAGGATGCTCCTCAAAAAGGAAAAGGTCATTAAATGACCATGGTTGGCTGGTCAGTATATACCAGGCACTCTTAATTGAACATTTAAGTGAACCCGTACAACATCCCTCTAAAATAGATTTTATGGCCCTCATTTTATTAAAGAGGAAACTCTTTCTCAACAAACTTGTAACTTACTCAAGATGACAGAGCTGGTAAGTGACCCAGAGGCTGAGATCAGCCTGGTTCACTGCCTGTGCTTTTCTCCCTCTACATCTGAGCTTTTTAGTTCTCAAAAAATATTGGTGGAAGTCAGGTGGACTGGCTCGGCGCCTGTGGCTCAAGCGGCTAAGGCACCAGCCACATACACCTGAGCTGGCAGGTTCGAATCCAGCATGGGCCCGTCAAATAACAATGATGGCTGCAAGCAAAAATAGCTGGACGTTGTGGCAGGCACCTTTATTCCCAGCTACTTGGGAGGAGGAGGCAGGAGAATTGCTTGAGCCCAGGAGTTGGAGGTTGCTGGGAGCTGTGATGCTAGGGCACTCTACGCAGAGCAACAAATTGAGGTTCTGTCTCAAAAAAAAAAAAAAAGAAAGAAATCAGGTGGACTTACAGTTCTTGGTAGCAGAATGCCTATGTGCACATTTGAAGGAGAAAAGTGTGAGCCATTCTGGGATGTTAATGTGTGGCACTGATGGCAAAAGGGGCCCCAGGTGGTGCAAGAATAGTTGTGTCTAAGTGGGCTACGGGGACATCCAGGGGACTGACGCCCAGAGCAACACAGTGAGGACATTTTAACAGGTCACTAGCAAGACTCACCCACCATCAGGTCCTGGTTCACCAGAGACACTAAAGTTACAAAAGGCTAGAGTCAGTAACCCCATCTTCTTTATTCCAGCTGCCCTCCAATTCCAAAACTACTATCAATTTGGAGGAAAGATTATACTCAGTTTTGTTTATGTTTTCCAGTTCATCTACTAAACCAAGAATATCTCCAAGAGAAGGAACTATAAAATTAGTAGCATGAATCTACTGCATTTTGCAGAGGGACTGGGTTGGGGGGCAACGGCCTCAAAAGCTGTCTGGTGCATGTTTGTGGAAAGCAAAGGGAACCACACAAAAGCAGCTGTATGAGATCCCAAGCCAGCATTGTAGACAGTGTCGCAACCCTGCCAACCTGCAGTCTCTGTTTGTGGAAAGCATGTTGGTCCTATAAATAGAAATTGGCTTTTCTTGAAGAACTATTTGTTAAAAGTCTGCTTTGGAAAGATTTTGCATCCAACTCCTGACTAGTGTTCCCTGTAGTCTAGAACAAAGTGAGCAGACTGTGGCTTCCTGGGCATCAGGGAGGGAGGAGCGGCCAGGACAAGGGCCCTCGAGGGAACCACAAGGGGCTAACGGCCCCGAGACTTCCAGGTCCGGGTGGACATCTTTCAAGACCAAGTTTTCTGCCACTACTTTTTAGAGTAGCATGGAAACCAGTGTTTTCTTTTGGAATGTTAATATTTTTATTTCTTTTCTCAAGTGAAAATGGAATGGCAGCATTTGTGGAAAATAATTTTCTCTCCACATTTTTTGTACTTATGATTTTTTCCTTTGTACGCTGGGAAAAAAAGTATTAAACTAGTTGCAGTGTTTCAGAATCTAAAGGGAGTTTCTATTCTAAATGCTATAAATGATTTGTAAATCTATAGGATTTCACTAGAAAAAATGTGTGTTATTTTATTTATATTCATAATAGGGAGTTTTAATTCTTCTTTTAAAAGTGTAAAAACTTACTAACTCGTGTGAGTAATGAATACACACCATTTTCAAGATGAAACAAGGTTTGGTAATCTCCAGCCCAAACAGGACTAGGAATTTTAACAAATGAAAACTGGAGGTTCAGAGTGGTAAATGCCTTGCCCAAGAGGGCTGGGAAGAACAACCATGGTCCCTATTGAGAGACAGAGCCCTTCCTTACCTGGTAGTCCTGGGCTCCCTCTGTGTTGGGCAGTGCACAAGATTTAGCCCCAGTCTCTGGCAATATCTCTAACTTTTCAGTGAAAAGTTTGAAAAATAATACAAATGTGTTTTGCTAAAATATAAGATAGAATTTGTATTCTGATCTACCCTTTTCGCATTTAAATTCTGCATTTAATTTCCTTCATTATGCTGTGGAAAAAAAGTATAAAGCAGTTGAGTATTTCAGAATCTGATGGAAGTTTATATTCTAAATGCTACAAATGATTTATAAATCTGTGAGGTTTCACTGGAAAAAAATATGCACATTATTTTACTCATAATTTACTTGATTATCCAAGTGACTTATTTCCCCATGTAAAGAGAGGAGAACTTTAATAATCCAGCAGACAAGGTGACCCATTCTGTGGATATCAGGCAGCTTCTTTCCCCAGCCCTCCCTGTCGTCAAAAGGTGGCCGTGGTAGCAGGAGTGGAGGTTATGCATGGGCTCAGCAAAGGGACTTCCACTCAGCAAGGCTGACTTGGTTATGGTCACTGTCAAGTATCCAATCTGCCAGCAATGGGGACTAACATTGAACCCCCATCTGGCATGGGCTGCTTCCACCATGGAAGGGCAGATGTTTTGTTTTTAATTTAGTAGATACACTGGATACAGATTTGTCCTCCCTACATACATGTACAATGCTTTTTTGTTTTTTTGGACAGAGTCTTACTCTGTCATCCTGAATAGAGTGCTATTGTATAATAGCTCACTGCAACCTTAAACTCTTGGGTTTGGGCAATCCTCTTGCCTCAGCCTCCTGAGTAGCTGGGCCTACAGGCTCCTGCCCCACAGCCCAGCTAATTTTTCTATTTTTAGTAGAGTCAGGACCTTTCTCTTCTCAGGTTGATCTCAAAGTCATGATCCCCAGCAATCCACCTGTCTTGGCCTCTTAGAGGGCTAGGATTACAGAGTGAGCCACTGCACCCAGCCTGTGTATAATGCTTTTGCCAAAACTATTATCTGTACTCACAGGATGCCCTTATCCAGAGTCAGAGTATTCTATACAATGTTGCTTCTGACCAAAGAAATCACCTCCCAAGGATGAAGCACCACAGTGGGCCCATGCTCATGGAATTCATTGGCCTTACCATTTTTTCCACTGTCCTGAAAGAGCTGGTTTAAGAGAATAGTAGACTGGCCTTTTGAAGACTCCTTACAGAGCTAGTGAGGTGACAATAACCTGAAGAGCTGGACAAGGTTCTTCTGAAGCCTATTCTTATTCACTCGATGTGATGGTTTTTCTCCTGAAGTTAGGAGCACTCAGTATTACCCCTAGTGACCCTCTGGCAGGGATTTTGCTTCCTCTCCCCAAGTTTATGCGCTGCTAGTCTAGAGGTGTTAGTTCCAGAGAGAGAAATGCTTCCAATAGGAGACTGCAGTGATTCCACTGAACTGGAAGTTAAGAATGCCATCTGGCCATTTTGGGCTCCTCATGTCTCAGAATCCACTGACAAAGAAGGGAATCACTGTGCTGGGGTGAGTTATCTGAACCCCACAAGAATACTGGACTACTATTCCACAATGTTAGGGCTGTAGGAGGTCCCCTGGAGATCTCCTAATATTGCCATGCTCTCTGATTAAGGTCAATGGAAAACCATAACAACCCCATCCCATCAGCATGTGCATGGTCTAGATCCTTCAAGAATAATGGTCTGGGCTACCCTGAAAGATGGAGAACACCTATCAGCTGAGATGCTCCCTGAATGAAGGAAAAAGGAATATAAAAAGGATAGTAGAAGAAGGTCTTATAAATATCATCTACAACACTTGACCTGTTACAGAAACAAGAACTGTAATTGCATGAGTATTCCTCCTTATTTTTTAAAGAATATGCTTGTTTGTGTATATCTATGTATTGCATATATTTATATATGTGAACATACATACCAAGCAAATACCTTTGCTTTCTTTTTACTTATTCGTTTATCATGTAACATAAGATTCATTGATTTATTATCCTATTTAAATATTGTTAATTTTAGATCATAGAATTTAAGTTATGGGATACCAAATAGAAGGGTAAATACCACTTAAAGACTTCATCTTCTCTTCTGTGGAAAAGGCTAGGGCATTTTTGGTTGTATATAGAATAGGTGTATCACGTTAGTTAAAACTATGACATTATTATCTTATCAGAAGATAAAGTATGGCTTAATAATGTGATTTGGGTGCTGAATTGACAAGGGGTAGACACGTCATAGCTAATTTTATGTGTCAACTTGATAGGCCGTGGAGGCTGCCCAGATAGTTCTTGAAGTATTATTCTGGGTGTGTCTGTGAGGGTGTTCCTAGGATGAAATTAACACTTATGTCAGTAAGCTGAGTGAAGTAGATTGATCTTCCCAACATGGGCAGACTTCATTCAGTCCTTTTACAGCCTCAAGAAAACAAAATGTGTAAGGAAGAATTCTTTTTCTCTGCCTGGCTGCTTTTGAACGAACCCCAGTCTCCTAGCATTTGGGCTGTAGATTGCATGAATCTTCTCCTGTCACTCAGCCTGTAACTAGATCACCAGCTCTCTGGGTCTCTAGCTAACTGGAGATTATAGGACTTCCCAGGTTCCATAATCACGTGACCCAATTCCTCATAATCAGTGTCTAATACATATAGATATGTGTGTGTGTATATAGTCTTATATATATATTGATGTTGAGAAAGTAAAATGTGTGTATATACAGTTTTATGAAAACACTGATATTGAGAAACTGAAATGGTGCTACTACTTTAGAAAAATGGTAGTTTCTAAAAAATTTAAGCATATCCCTCATACATACACAACTCAACCATTCACTCCTAAGGGACTTCTAAGGAGTCCAAAGACAAAGGAATACATCCACATGAAATTTTTTACACAAACATTAACAAAGACTCTAGTCACAGTGGCCAGAAATGAAAAACAACCTAAGTTTTCATCAAGAAGCAAATGGGTTAACAAATTTCAGTATGTCCATAGAAAGGACAACTCTTGGCATTAAAAAGGCACAGAGACACAGAAAACTGGGTCAGAACAGAAAACCCAGATGTAAAGCAATCCTCATACTGCCTCTGATTTTTGACAAAGCAGACAATAACATATGCTGGGAAAAGTAATTACTATTCAGTAAATGCAGCTGGAAAATTGGATGGCCACATGCAGAAGATTGAAACAGGATCTACAACTCTCATGACTCACAAAAGTTAATTTACAATGGATAACTAAGAAAAGGCCATGAAGGCTATGTTAACAAGTTCGATGAAAATATTTCAAATTGTATATGAAACCAGCGCATTGTACCCCATGATTGCATTAATGAACACAGCTATGATTTGATTTAAAAAAAAAAAAGAAAGAAAAAAGAAAAAAAAAATTCTAGGGAAAAATGTTGGAAAAACTCTTTAGAAGTTTTCTCTAGAAATCAGTCTAGGCAAAGAATTTATGAAGAAGGCCCCAAGACAATCAGAGAAAAAACACAGATTAACAATTGGGGACTAGTTAAATTAAAAAGCTTCTGCACAGCCAAGGAAACAATAACTAGGCAACCTATAGAATAGGAGAAAATATTTGTACACTATACATCTGACAAAGGGCTGATAACCAGAATCTATAAAGAACTCAGACAAATCAGCAGGAAAAAAATCAAATAATCCCATAAAAAGTAGACAAAAGACATTAACAGAAAATTTTCAAAAGAAAGATAGAGTAATCTAATGCCGAATAAGCATATGAAAAATGCTCAACATCTCTGATCATCAGGGAAATGCAAATTAAAACTACCACGAGAGATCACCTAATTCCAGTGAGAATGACTTTTGTTAAAAATATCTTAAAACACACTGCTCTTTAACATTGTAAAGGAAGTTTTAGCCATTGCAATTAGGGAAGAAAAGGCAATCAAGGGTATTCATATTGGATCAGAAGAGATTAAACTTTCACTCTTCGCAGATGATATGATTGTATATCTGGAAAATACCAGGGATTCTACTACAAAACTTTTAGAAGTGATCAAGGAATACAGCAGTGTATCGGGTTACAAAATCAACAGTCATAAATCTGTAGCCTTTGTATATACCAACAATAGCCAAGCAGAAAAAACAGTCAAGGACTCTATTCCATTTACAGCAGTGCCAAAGAAGATGAAATATTTGGGAGATTACCTGACAAAGGATGTGAAAGATCTCTATAAAGAGAACTATGAAATTCTAAGGAAAGAAATAGCTGAAAATGTTAACAAGTGGAAAAACATACCATGCTCATGGCTGGGAAGAATGAACATTGTCAAAATGTCTATACTACCCAAAGAAATATACAATTTTAATGCAATCCCTACTAAAGTTCCATTGTCATATTTTAAAGATCTTGAAAAAATAATACATCATTTTATATGGAATCAGAAAAAACCTCGAATATCCAAGACGTTACTCAGAAATAAAAACAAAGCAGGAGGAATCACTCTACCATACCGGAGACTCTACTATAAATCGATAGTGATCAAAACAGCATGGTACTGGCTCAAAAACAGAGAGGGAGATGTATGGAACAGAATAGAGAACCAAGAGATGAACCCAGCTACTTACCGCTATTTGATCTTTGATAAGCCAATCAAAAACATTCAGTGGGGAAAAGATTCCCTATTTAACAAATGGTGCTGGGTGAACTGGCTGGTGACCTGTAGAAGACTGAAGCTAGACCTACACCTTTCACCTTTACCTAAGACAGACTCTCACTGAATTAAAGATTTAAACTTAAGACATAACACTACAAAAATACTAGAAGAAAGTGCAAGGAAAACACTTGAAGTAATCTGTCTGGGCGAATATTTTATGAGGAGGACCCCCCCCGGGCAGTTGAAGCAGCAGCAAAAATACACTCCTGAGATCTGTTCAAACTAAAAAGCTTTTGCACAGCCAAGAACACAGTTAGTAAAGCAAGCAGACGGCCCTCAGAATAGGAGAAAATATTTGCAGGTTATGTCTCCAACAAAGGTTTAATATCCAGAACACACAGAGAACTCAAATGTATTAGCCAGAAAAGAACAAGTGATCCCATCTCAGGGTGAGCAAGGGACTTGAAGAGAAACTTCTCTGAAGAAGACAGGCGCACGGCCTACAGACACATGAAAAAATGCTCACCATCCTTAATCATCAGAGAAATGCAAATCACAACTACTTTGCGATATCATCTAACTCCAGTAAGATTAGCCCACATCACAAAATCCCAAAACCAGAGATGCTGGCGTGGCTGTGAAGAAAAGGGAACACTTCTACACTGCTGGTGGGAATGCACACTAATACATTCCTTTTGGAAAGATACATGGAGAATACTTAGAAATCTAAAAATAGAACTGCCATTAGATCCTATAATTCCTCTACTAGGTATATATCCAGAAGACCAAAAATCACATTATAACAAAGATATCTGTTATCAGAATGTTTATTGCGGCCCGATTCGTAATTGCTAAGTCATGGAAGAAGCTTAAGTGCCCATTGACCCATGAATGGATTAATAAATTGTGGTATATGTACACCATGGAATATTATACAGCCTTAAAGAAAGATGGAGACTTTACATCTTTCATGCTTACATGGATGGAGCTGGAAAATATTCAGCTTAGCAAAGTACCCCAAGAATGGAAGAAAAAGTATCCAATGTACTCAGCCCTACTATGAAACTAATTTATAGCTTTCATATGAAGGCTATAACCCAATTACAGCACAAGAACATGGGGGAAAGGGCAACGGAGGGTAGGGGAGGGGGGAGAATGGGCAGAGGGAGAGTAATTGGTGGGGCCACACTTACAGTGCATCTTAGAAGGGTACAGGTGAAACTTAATAAACGTAGAATATAAATGTCTGCACACAATAACGAAGAAAATGGCATAAAAGCTATGTCAACCAGTTTGATGAAAATATTTCAAATTGTATATAAAACCGGCACATTGTACCTCATGATTGCATTGATGTACACAACCATGATTTAATAAAAAATAAAAAAATATATCCTAAAATAACAGATGCTACTGTGGATGTAGGGAGAAAAGAACTCATTGGGTGAGACTGCAAACTAACACAACATCTATGGGAAGTCATATGAAGATGGGTCAAAGAAGTAAAAATAGACCTACCATTTGATCCAGCAATTCCCCTACTAGGTATTTAACCAAAGGAAAACATGTCATTTTATCAAGAAGAAATGCACACTTGAATGTTTATTGCAGCACAACTCACAACTGCAGAGATGTGGAATCAACCCAAGTGCACCTCATTACATGAGTGGATTAATACAATGTGGTATATGTATACCATGTGTGCTACTACTCAACCATAAGAAAAACAGTGAACAAATGCCTTTGTAACAACCTGAATGGCATTGGAGACCATTCTTCTAAGTGATGGATCACAAGAATGGAAAAACAAACAGCACATGCACTTACTATTGCACTGGAACTAACGGTTCAACACCCATGTGCATACTTTATAATATAATTCAAGGAAGAACAAGCAGGTGCAAGGGAACAGAAGAGGGGGGTACAATGCACAACATAGAGTTGCTGGGTACACTTATAACTTTGACTCAAACTGTACAAAAGCAATTTATGTGGCAAGGCGCTGTGGCTCACACCATAATCCTAGCACTCTGGGAGGCCAAGGCAGGTGGATCGCTTGGGCTCAGGAGTTCAGATCAGCCTGAGCAAGATTGAGACCTCATCTCTATTAAAAATAAAAAGCTATCTGGGCATCATGGTGAGCGCCTGTAGTCTATACATTATGCGTTTTTACTCAGGAAGCTGAGGCAGGAGGACCTCTTCAGCCCAAGAGTTTGAGGTTGCTGTGAGCTAATGATGCCACAGCACTCAACCCAGGGCAGCAGAGTGAGATTATGTCTCAAAAAAAGAAAGACAGAAAGAAATTCATTTAACTAAAACATTTGCAGTCTGTAATATTCTGAAATAAAAAAATTAAAAAATGGAATAAGATATCGCAGGACGCAACAACACAGATAAATGTCAAAATCACTATGCTAGGTGAGATGCAAAAAATGTGTGTATGCTATATGATTTCATATATGTAAAATTCTATAAAAGGCAACTAATTATAATAAGAAACAGAAGATCAGTGGTAGGGTCCTGGGGCTGAGAGAGGGATGGATTGCAAATGGTGGCGAGAACTTCTGGGCATGATGGAAATGTTTCAAAGCTTGATTGTGATAGGAATTTCACAGAAATACATACCTGCCCAAACTGAAGCAATTGTGTACTTTATTTAAAACTAGTGGTTATAAAGAATCCATAAATATACACTTAAAAAGTTTAGAGTCTTCTTCAAAACAGAAATTGAGAAATGGAGAATAGCTTAAACGTGATGAAATTTAATGTCTTTCAGCTAAACGTCTGTGACAAAGTGATCCAAAGCTGATATGGTGGCTCCATGCTCTCTTCAGGCTCTGGGTTCACCATTTCTGTCACCACTTTGATTTCTGGCCCTCTCTGCAACCCTAGTCACTGTGTCCATGTTCCAGGCTGGTGGCAGAGAAGAGTGAATGGGAACAATGTTTTCCTCCTACAAAGTGCACTCTGGATAATCAGCTTTCTAAAACTGAATGCAACACTTTTGTTTATATCTTACTGGTTTTCCAATGACTACCTGCAAAATAGACTGGTGATCTGGTAGAAATCAGAGCTGAAAATGGGGATTTGCTTTCAAAAGAAGGGGAAGTAAATACATGGAGGAAAATAACAGCCTCTGGCCGCAGTTAAACTGTGCGGTTAAGAGTTTACGCTCTTTCACAAATGATGCTGGGAAAACTGGATGTCCTCATGTGGAACAATGAAGCTGTACCCTTAGCTCACACCACTTACCAAAGTCAGCTGAAAATGGATGTCAGGCGTAAATAAGATCCAAAACTATAAAACTCTTAGAAAAAAAATAAGGGAAAACCGTCACAACATTAGATTTGGCAATGATTTCTCAGATTTTTTACACGATACCAAAAGGACAAGCAACAACAACAAAATAGATAAATTGGACTTTACTAAAATTAAAGTTTTATGCTTCAGTGGACACTGTCAATAGGGTGAAAAGGCAACCCATAAAACGACAGGTGAATCATGGAATTCATATCCAGAGCATATAAGGAATTCTTGCAACTTAGCCAAAACCAAACAACCTGTAAGAAAGTGAGCAAAGGACTTGAATAAGCATGTGTCCTAAGAAGATATGCAAATGTTCAATTAGCACATGAAACGATGCTCAATGTCACTAATCATTAGGGAAATGCAAATAAAAAACATAACAAAATGCTTCTTCACACACATTAGGAAGGCTATGATCAAAAAGATAAAAAACAGGAAATATGTTTTTGCAGTGTTGTGCTTCCCCAAAACATTAGCAACAGATTGGCATCCAGAAATTCCACTTCTGGTTACACCCTAAGGAATTAAAGCAGGGTTTCAGAAGAGAAATTTGCATATTCATGTTCGGTGTAATTGAATAATGTAGCAGCATTATTCAAATAGCCTAAAGGCAGAGAAAACCCAACTAAAGGTCCATGGACGGATGTGTGAAGGATATATAAACAAACGAATACAGGGATACAGTAAATATTATCCACCCTATTTGACATGTACTTCACCATGGATGAGCCTTGAGGGCATCATGCAAAGCAAGATCCACCAGTCACAGGGGAACGTGGCCTGTATGATTCCACTCACATGAGGCACCTTGGCTAGAGTCTACAGAGACACAATGAGTGGTGGTTTCCAGAACTAGGGGAGAATAATGAGGGTGTTAATGTTTGTTGGAGATGGAATTTCAACTCTGGAAGACAAAAAAGTTCTGGGGAAAAAAAGTTCTTGAGATGGATGGTGGGGATTGTTGCCTAACTTTTCTACTTTTACCACAACAATAATTTAAAATTAATTTATTGGCAGTTGCTCAAAAGCTGAGTCTGTCAGGAATCCCCTAGAGCACGTTTTTCAACCTTTTTGATCTTACAGCATACTTGAACCTATAGTTGAACTTCCACGGCACACTTAAATGATGTTGATCCAAAAAAAGAGTAAAAAAAGAGAATATACTTACTGTGCTTTGAGCTTCTTTCGAGAAGAATGTAATTAATGATCTTTAAAATTTTTTGTGGCACACGTAAGATCCTTTCACAGCACACCACTGGCACACTGGTTGTAAATCACTGCTCTAGAGGTAATTTCAATACTGGATTTTTAAGGGAAAGCTCCCTGGACATGTTTTTCCTCTCCCCTACAGTAATCATCAATGTGATAAAAGACCCCTGTGATTAAACATGAGGATTTTCCCCCACACGCCAAACAGCAGGTACCAGCCGGGTTTCCTAGCTCAGTTTAGTCCTGTCTACCTGGAGGTAGTGTCAGCTCCCACAGGCTCTGGCCTCAGTCCCCAAACTGCTCCCCTTTAGATGCCAGTGGCTGGTCTGGGCCTCCAGGACTTCTGACCAGCCAACTTCGCGCTGGGGTTTCCATGACCCCCTCTTGGGGTTTGATTGATTTGCTGGAGCTGCTCACAGAACTCAATAAAACACGTTTATTAGTTTATTTTAAAGGATATCACAAAGGATCTAGATGTTGATATGTGTATGGTGAGGTGTGGGGGAGGGGCACAGAGTTCAGACCTAGGGCTCCCTAAACACGGTCCTCTAGGACAACAGTGAGGCAATGTGATTAGCCTCGGGCGGGGCACCCTCTCTGGAATGAGAGTCTTGGTGACCACAAATCAAAAAGGAAAGAAAATATTAGAGTCCTGCTTTGAAGGAGGGAGGGAAAAGGTCAGAGAGAGTCTGTTTCTTTAGGCCTAACGCACCGAACATGGTAGCGCAAGACTGTAAGAAGAGCCTGGAGCTGTGGACCAAAGTCATTATCTATCTCTCTATCATCTCTCTATCATCTCTATCTGTATCACAACACCTCCGTGGGGGAGTGCACTGGGAACCTAGAAAGGCTTCGGACTCTCTGCCTTGGACAAGTCGAGAAGCAGAGGTGCACACCCCTCGGGTTTGTGCCTCGACCACATCATCCCCCTGTCCCATCACAAGCCCTACAGCAAGGAGAAAATGAAGAGAGGATCTGATTTAAGGACAACATTCATGAGGTCTGCTCCAGAAGCCCATGCTCCACGGCTGTGTGCTCTTACTTGTGAAAGGAGCGTCCACCTCAGTCCTCCAAGCCCTTCCTGCCCCAGTGTTCTGCATACACAGGAAGCACCCTGAACTTGGATCAAGTGGGACACAAGTCTGCGGCTCCCGCAGCAGGAGACAGACCCGTACTTAGTACCCTGGGAGGACATGGTTACTCATCTATGAAGGAGCAGATTTTATTGCCTGGAGATAACCACAATGATAGCTTCTCTCCCACGTGTTTGTCTGAGGCACAAATGTGATCTTTCTCCTGTTACACAATAGGGCTTATGTCACCTCTCTTAAACCTGCTTGGGACTGTGACATGTCTTTAAGTGAAGGAGTGTGGATGAAGTGAGGCAGCCCAGGTTCGGAAGGCAGGGCAGCATGCTAGCGGAGCTGCTTTCTTGTTATTAGAGCACACCTGTATGGAGCACTGAGGGCCCTGCCGGGGGTCTTAGCTACCCAGAGGCCACCAACATATTAAGACACCAAGCTCCTGGAGAGCACAGGTGTGGGTGCTGTGGTGACCATCCTGGTCTTTGACTGCTCCCAGGGCAGGTACTGCAGATGATGAGTGCAGGAGCTTTCAGGGGACTCCAGGCCCCAGCCACCGAGTCTGTCCAAACTCTCAAGTGTCACCACCAAGCCCCCTCCCATCCTGGAGCATGACAAGCCACCTTGCTGAGCTGTGTCTGTGTTTCTAACTCACAAATCCACAAGTGATCAGATGGTGGCTGTCCATGTGCTTGTCATGTAGCACTAGTGGCAGAGGAAAATGAGTACATCTTAGAGCACGGAGACCTGTTGCATTGTGCTTTACCAGCCATCTCCTTTGCCTGCACATCTCCTTTTTTCATTTTTTAAAATAATGAATTAATTTTTATTTTATTTTATTTTTTTTGAGACAGAGTCTCACTTAGTTGTCCCTGGTAGAGTGCATGGCTTCATAGCTCCCAGCAACTTCAGACTCTTGGGCTCAAGCAATTCACTTGCCTCAGCCTCCTGAATAGCTGGGACTACAGGCACCCACCACAATGCCTGGCTATTTTTAGGGACGGGAGTCTTGCTCTGGCTCGGGCTGGTCTTTTTTTTTTTTATTATTAAATCATAGCTGTGTATGTTAATACAATCATGGGGTGCAATGTGCTGGTTTCATATACAACCTGAAATATTTTCATCAAACTGGCTAACATAGCCTTCATGGCATTTTCTAGTTATTGTGTTAAGATCTTTATAGTCTACATTTAGTAAGTTTTACCTGTACCCTTGTAAGATGCACTGCAGATGTGGACCCACCAATTACCCTCCCTCCTTTCTCACCTCCCCTTCTGGCTGGTCTTGAACTCGTGAGTTCAGATGATCTGCCCGCCTTGGCCTCCTAGAGTGCTAGGATTACAAGCCACCTTGCCTGGTCCAGATCTCCTTTTTCGTACAGTACTTATTACTCCAGAATATTATTAATTCCTGCACCTCATTTTAGAAAAATTTCCGTCCTCCTACAAACAGAAGTGATTCAGATGTGTAGAGGAGAAATCTTAATTTTACATGTATAACTGTCTACGTGATACAAACCAAACTGATGCTTTGGGTATTTGAAACAACTCAGCCCACCTGACGTGGATCTATAAGTCTAGCATAGGTGTAATTAAGAATGATTACTGAAGAATGTTTGACTTGTACCTTGTTATTTATATTTGTCACTTATATTTAAGTAATATATTGTTCAGTGTACTTAGGAATTATAAACTGTGTGCCCTAGTTTCCACAGCTGTGAAACAAGATTTAATGCAATTTCTAATTTACAGACATCTCATGAGAATGGAATTCAAGCTATATCTAAGCTCTTGACACCAGGTCTGGTCAATAATGGTCACTGAATACTTACCATTTATTATTAGAATATAGAAATCCTTTATAGTGAATACAGTGTTATTAGGATCTACTTTTTGGAAAAATAGCATTGGATGGATCACTAAAATCAATATTGCCCTATTAGTCAGTTTTCATAAATGAGAAAACAGAATAGAGAATAGAAAATAAAAAAGAAATAGAGAACAAGGAATAGAAAAAACAAAGCTACGAAATCAAAATTAAAGTAATCTTCGATCATCCTTTTAGCTGAAATATGGAGTATAATGAATTTAAGAAGCAAAAGTACTCCCAACTTGGGAGCATGAAATATGTGGGGATATTTTAAAATTCTTTTTATAATTACTGTCTACATAAATAAAGAATGCTATCAAGATGTTAACTATAGCTTCTAGGAAAGTGGTTTTCTCTTCAATATAAACCAAAACATCTATGTTTTTGCTTACTCCAAATCAGACTCTGAATAAAAAGGAAGTTTATATTTTCCTTCCAAGAGGTTATAAACTTCCTTAAGATAAACACGGCGACTGACTGTCATCTAATTGCAGGATGTTGTAGGCATGGCAACAGACCTGAGAGACTCTGCTTGAACACAAGTTTCCTTGTGACATGTAGCGTGGGAAACCCCACATGTTTTGGCAATTATTCACTAAACTCCAATTTGAGGCTCAATAAAGAGTCTTTAAAGATCACTGTAATTACAAACGAGCAGTCACGTTCAGGAGCACATCTGTCCTTAATTATCTTTAACTCGCTCCATAATTCAGAGGGCGCCTAATAGTCCCAGAAGAACTTCAAGCATTTACCACCTTGGACACCTTTATCTTCTTGTACAACTTAGATGGACAATTAACAGCCAGAGTATGAGTGCCATCCATAAAAATGCCTTCTCTTCTAGGTAAAGTTATCAGATATAGCAAATAAAAATACAGAATTCCTAGTTAAATTCAAATTCCAGGTCAGATCAAGAACAAATGATTTTTATTATGTGTATGTCTCATGAAATATTTAGGGTATACTTTCTCTATTGTTTTTTAAATTATTCATCTGAAATTCAAATATTAATATCCTGTGATTTATCCTGCAACCATACCTTATGAAAGGGAACAAAGATGAGGCAAAACCCAGGTCAGAGATTTAAGCCAGGTGCAAAGCTTCTATGTGCATATCCAGGAGAAAATGGAGAATAATTGTGTAACCTGCAGGGCCAGATGCCACCGGGAACTGGACAGTTCATGTGCACAAACCAAGAGCTTATTTTCTCTGTGTGTGTGCATTTGCTTGTCCATGTGGTCAAGAGGTGCGGCAGTTCAGACAGGGGACTGGTCCCCCTTGGTTGGGCACTGTCTGGATCTCCGTATCATCCTGCAAACCAGAGTAGTTCTGGAAGTGGGTCTTGTGATGTCAACAAGAGGATGTGTTGAGAGCAATGGAATCCACAATATAGGATCACAAGGACATAGCTGTCCACCATAGCAATTCACATAAATATACACGTTTTGAAGATATGGACAAGATTTACTCGAGATTTTGCTGACCTGACATCCAGGTAACTGAAGTCACCAAACCCTTTGTATCAATAATCTCATGATTCAGTCTTTGCTTTGGGTAGCTTGTGAAAGTTAGAGTCTAATAGATAATTTGTGCATTCAGAGTGGTGTAGTGTCTGGTGCATGGGGCCTGGGACCCTGCTTCTGAGCTGAGCTCCCGCTTTAGATGTACAAGCTGGACAAACTTGTCTTCTCTGTTGTCCATTGGTGGCTGTGGCAAGTGTTAAATATGTAACAGTTCTTAGAACAAGGCCTGGTGCATGGGGAGAGAGTTCTGTGGATGCGCTGTCCCTTTGGCAGGACCCTGGCTGCCTCCAGTCAGGGTGCAGGGGCCAGGCCAGGCTGTCACTGTGTTCGCCCTCTGGTCTGAACTCTCCAAGTCCTATAGAGTTGTATGGGCCACTGGTTCCAAGACTGCTTCCAGGTCTGTCCAACAATTTTGAATAAATACTGTTTATTCTTCACCCACACAGAGTCTCCTTGAGTAGACATGTTCTCCATCCAGGGTTGACCCATCATTTGCCTGCCAAATTTTATTTTGGGGAATGTTCTGGGGTGAGTCTGCTGACAGCCTTTTAAGATGGCCTAGAGGACACTGGTATAGGAAAGACATGGATCACAGGATCCATACAGAATCTGGATTCATCTCTTGTAATAGACACTATAAATTTGTGTGTGTGAAACGGTTCAAAGTGATTGGTTCCATCTATCACTGCTCTATGAGAAACGTGTTGAGAGAATTGATGAGAGAATGAACTTGTAGATGTTTAAGCCTTATCCAAATCAGACCTTTGCAAAAGAAGCTTTGCAATAGAAGTTTATCAACAGCGGCAGGAATTTCTAACCAGCCACTCATACCTGTCCAGGTCCTGATTAGGGAAAACAGCTCTCTTTATAGAAAAGGTTAAGTGTTAATCAATACCTTATAAATTGCAACATGTTTCTCATAAAGGAGTAATAGATGGCACCAATTACTTTGAACCATTTCACACACACAAATTTATAGGCAATACAAAGCATATGTTTCAAATCCTTAGACCCATCTAAGCAGTTTCAACAGAAACTGTATTAACTAGACAAACCACAAAATCAGACTTTATTATGGCTTACCAAAAGAAAAATAAAAATACCTCTTAAAAACAAACTTATTGCACATGGCTATTTTTAGATCAATCCCACCAATTCAGTATTGAAACCATCAATTTAAAACACTTTTTTTATTTTTACAACTATAATATATGTGTTTGGGATGTTTGATGCCTGGGGGAGAGGGTGGGGTCAGGGGAAAGGGAAAAGTGTTATAGAGGTCCTTTAATCTGTACCCTTAATCATTGTCAAAATTGCATACCGGAAAATGACACTTTAGCTCTATGATTTTTTTTCCTAAATCCATATCCCTAGTCTCAATATAAGAAAAATGAGACAAATACCCAAAGAGAAATATTCTACCAAATTCTAGTTCTTCTCAAAATTGCAAATATCATCGAAAACAAGGAAAAATCTGAGAAATTTTCAGTCAAGAGAAGCCCAAGGAGACAGGACAACCAAATGTAATGCGGTAACCTAGACAAGATCTTGGAGAAGTAAAAGTACAATTGTTTAAAACTGAGGAAAACTGAATAAAGCTATGCACTTTAATTAGTGCTAATGTTATGGGTTTATTAATGGAGACGAACAGACCATGCTAATGTAAATGTTAATTATAGAAAAACCTAGGTTTGAGTAAACAGAAATTTTCTGTACTATCTTCACAATTTTTCTGTAAATCGAAAGTTATTCTAAAAATATACAAAAAAAAGCTAGCTGGAAATAGGAAGAAAATATTCTCAATTCATATGCCTGAAAAAAATTCTTGTATCCAGGGCAGCACCTGTGGCTCAAAGGAGTAGTGTGCCAGCCCCATATATCGGAGGTGGTGGGTTCAAACCTGGCCCTGGCCAAAAACTGCAAAAAAAAAAAAAAAAAAAAAAAAAAAAAAAAAAATCTCATATCTAGAACATATAAAGAACCAATAAATTTCAATAGTAAAAAGCAAAAGAGTGACTTTATCAGTAAACATGGTGAATGGTTAAACCAATAGCACTATACACATAGTATTCAAAATGAATGGTTAAACCAATAGCACTATACACATAGTATTCAAAATGACTCTGCTATGAAAAGGAATGAACTATTGATATGTGCAATCATTTCTATAGTTCTCAGCAACATTATGCTAATGGAAAAAATCAAATCTCAAAAGCCACATAGCATGTGATTCCATTTATTCGTCTTTCTCAAAATGCCACATTAATAGCAATGGGAGATAGATGATTGCCATGGGTTAGGGAAAGTTGTGGAGAGGAAGTGACAGAACTCTAAAAGTGCATCAGGAGGGGGTCTTTGTCACCCTGGAATGACTCTGCCTCAATGGTGATGGTGGTTATATACATCTGCACTTGTGCTACAATGACACAGAATTACACACGTAATGTACTAATGTTCCATTCCTGGTTTCAGTATTGTACTATAATTACCATGGAGGAAACTTAGTGAAGGGCACGTGAGATCTTGCTGTACTATCTTTGCAACTTTCTGTCAATTTATCATTATTGAAAAATGAAAATTTCTTTTACAAAGAGGCAATGAAAACAACACAATTCTAAAGACTATAATTCACAAGGAACATATGTTATTAAAATCTATTCACCTGGAAAAACAGCAATAAATTAGAAATTACAGATTATATGAGAAAATAAAAGAGACACATACATGGTACTAATAGATTTTAACATACTTCTCTCAGGCCTAGAAACATAGGCTGAATAAACTTGCTTTTATAAAATGAGTATATGGAAGATCTAAATAATAGGTTTTTATTAGAATAAAATAATACATAATCTATTATCAGATAACAGAGGATTTTTTTAGTTCATATGGAACATTTTTTTAAATTTGGCACTCAATTTTTTTTGTAAAGGAAAAGAAGAAGTAATATAGTCAGTACATAGGAAACAAAATGTGCGTAGCAGATTCTGTGAGCTCACTCGCCCATACTCCTGGCCTACCCAGGAGGTCACCAGGAGGCAGATGTTCTCAGGCTGGTGTCTCTGAGTATTGACATCCCTCTGCATGAAGCAGAGGATAAGGGCGCTCCTTATGCCAGGGCTCAGGGCAGGATCAAATGCCTCAGGAGGAAACTTCAACCAGTGAAGAATGAAAAGTGGTGAAAGACAATACCAGCTTCCTCAACTCTATGGCACGTGGAGATAAGGGGGCCCTTGTGAGATGTGTTTTCCAGAGTCTCTCAGAGGATGCCCAGTGAAGTTGAGCCCCTCTTGCTTGGAGTGCTAACACAGTCATTATCCCTGCACCACCTTCCCAGCCCCTCACTGTGCCTCCTGGGATCACCTCACAAATGTATGTCTTGCACCCATGTTCCTTGGCTCAGCATTTGCTTCAGGAGAAACCCAAACTAAGACAACTAGCAATGTACAACTAGACACACACACACACACACACATACACACACACATGTACCAACGAGGCACACAAAGGTCCCTTTGCCTGTATAGTAAACATTTTCTCTTTAAAAACTCTTGGGTTGAAGAGAAAATAATAGGATGGCACTTCAACATTTCTAGAAAAACTGCAACATTTCTAGACAAATCTTAATCTGTCTAATATAGATAAAGCAGTACTAGAATGAAAATTCACTACAATAAATGCATGTATTAAAAACATTAACTTTGTACTTTAAATATTCAATTAAAAAATCTAAGAAAAATTAATAAATTTTGAAAAGCAAAAGAAAGCAACCAGAAAATAATAAAAATAATAAATGTAGAGGTTTGCAGCCTGGATGAACTTTCTTTTTTCCCCCTCGGTAGAGTACCGTGGCATCACAACTCACAGCAACCACAAACTCTTGGGCTTAAGCAATTTTCTTGCTTCTGCCTCCCAAGTAGCTGGGACTACAGGCACCCACCACAATGCCTGGCTATTTTTTTGTTGCGGTTGTCATTGTTGTTTAGCTGACCCAAGTGAGTTCAAACCCTCCAGCCTCAATGTATGTGGCTGGTTTTGTAACCATTGTGCGACAGGCGCTGAGTCTAGATGAATTTTTGTAACACAAAGAAAACGAATTCATAAGCTTTGAAATGAGGAGGGGATTAAATTTTGAGTCTATATTATGTAAGTCTATAAAAAGAGAAGTGACTAATTCAAGGATATAGGGAGGAAAGGTAGAAAATGATCCTGAGACTCTGTGTGGGGTGGGGTTGGGGGGAAAGAGAGAAACAGAGCTAGTCAACCCACAGGAAATAAAGAATAAAATAATCCCCTTGGAAGGACTCCCATGTGCTCAAAATTGCCTAATTTGAGCAATAAGAAGAATGATGACTACAAATTAGTAGAACATATTGAAGATATAAAAATACATGAGTCCATTCGTGTAACATTGGGCTCTTGGGCTTCTTCCATGACTTAGCAATTATGAATTGGGCTGCAATAAACAATCTGGTACAGATATCTTTGTTGTAATGTGATTTTTGGTCATCTGGGTATATACCAAGTAAAGGAATTATAGGGTCAAATGG